>JANHJO010002419.1:114340-126736 GCA_032468235.1 Pseudoxyrhopus heterurus | reverse complement strand
ACAGGTCCTAAAAGGGCCATAGTTGCCCACCCCTGTTCTAAATGAATGCATTATAAATGAAGATATTTTCAGAAAATTTGAGCAGAGAATTCTCACTTTATTTTATTTAGAAAGAAAATGTGTTAAGAAAATACCTGCCTGTGTCAGACTATAATCAATCTTGTATTTTTTTTTTATATTGAATATTTGCAAGACTCCCAAAGTTTTTTATTAATCAAGAAGTAGATATTCTGGGTAGCAAGCATCAATTTTTGTTATTCTTAAGCATATCTGGTACAGTTAGAATGCCATGGTTTTTTCATCTGTCATTCTAGTATATTAATTCCTACTTAATTTATGAGATCTATAATAGTGAAAGACAAAATTGCTAAAAGTTTTCAAGAGGACTTAGTGAAGGAAAGGGAACCCTATGCTTACATAACATACCTGATGATCTACCATTTGGATAGGAGTCTTATCAGATAAATCTTTATGTACAGGAAGAAACTGTGATGTGTCACAAACGCTGGGCAGAAAATTCGATGTCAGTAGATATATTAAAATTTTATATTATAAATATGGGAGAAAAATTAGTATTTTGCCCTCATCATTTAACAAAACGGTAATATTTCCTATTGATTCCAGGCCCAACTGTCCTAGTTAGTGCTGACTGCAACATTGATCTAAAAACTATAACTTCTAGTTCTGGCCTGATACAGCTATCAATGGCTCTTGGTCCAATACTGTCGGAATTTATTATAATATTTTTCTAAATAAAGTTTTTAAACATTTCGTTTAAGGAATCCTATATGATAATCATTTTAAAAACTGATTATAAATTGTGCTGATTGTTCAAGCTGTCACCCAACGTCTCTGTTAAATATTCATGCCAAAATGTTGACAGTAACTTCTAGCATTTATATTACAGATATTACATTTAATTGTCCCAACTTTCACAATCCGATGTAATAAAAAAGAGGCAAGTTTCTAATATTATTAGATTACATTGATATTTTAAATATACATTAAAAAAAATCCTGAAATCAGCAATAGTGGTCTCACTGGATGTAGAAAAAGCCTTCAATGGTCCAATAGAAATTTTTGACACAATGTTTGCAAAGACATACATTTTCTTATTAATAAATTAAATGACATTATGGTTTTCTAACCCTTCATACAGGATTATTTCAAATGGAATTGTTTCCTCATCTATCAAATTAAGTCCAAAATACCCCTTATTTCTTAAAAATATGTAAATTGAACCACTGGCTTGTTCCATCAAAGGACCTTCTGATCGTTAAAACAGTTGGAGATGAACCCAAATTATCATATCTAAAAATTATTTTTAAAAGTTTGTTGGTTATTAAGCTCATACCCTTGTAGAAGTTTCATCATTCCCTGTAGAAATCATTAAAAACCATATTTCGGCTGACGATGATGAAAGCACTATGAGAATTTTCATTGCCATTGTATTAAATTGATTGCCGTTGAATGAAAAATAGTATGCGGAGAAGGGGGATCAGATCTTTGTATCATTAAAACTATATGTGGATTTACTGTTCTACTATGGTATTAATCTTCCTAAGTGGAAATGCATAGTTTTTTCCGAAAAACACCATAAGCATCAAGTAAAGAGAAAGCTCCTGAACAAAATATCAATACCCCTGTGCTTCACTACTTAAACGGTGTTGAATTTCTTCTTGGATTAAAACAAAAAAGCTTTTTTTATATAACCATCTTCACCACCCACTGCAGCACTCAAGTAAATGTTATAGCATGGTAGCAAATAATTTACCAGTGGTACAAGCAAAATACAGTATATAAATAATAATCCGAGAGAGAGAACGTTAAATCAAAGGCCAGTCTTAATTTTATCCAGATAGCTTATTCTGCATTGCCAACATTGGAATATCTCTTCCTCTTGTTTATTATTTATAATTTAGATATATGTTTCAATCTCTGAATGTTATTGTATGTGTCTGGAGAAAGGAGTGGATTCTAGAAAATGACCTGGAGAAAGAGGTATATTCTAAAATATTTCTCATATTCATTTCCCTGTATTGACAGTTTCCAGTATCTTCAGCAATTTGCATGGCCACACCTTAATAGTTTGAGATTACGTGAGCAGTAAGAGATAGTTAGTATGATCTGCACTTAGTTCTTCGAAATCTAAAAATATTATTTTATTATTATTTCAAATTTTTATCTTTAGCCTTTCATATGGTACAAAAAAAAAACGTTATATTGGTCATATCTATAGCATTGTATAGTAGGGCCCATTTCAGTCTTTCTGAAAAGTTAAATAAGGATTAACTTATGGAGCATTTCCATTCTAATTCTCAAGTGCATTTTCATGGGGAGGTAGCTTCTGCTTATCTCTGCTCATACTAAAAATATTCTGACCCATATTCTGGTTCTATGGAACCAGCTCTAAAAGAAGCTTTGTTGATTTCTCTCCCTTGATGGCTGAGCATGAAGAGAGAGAGATTGTTGTCAATAAAGAGTGAATAACTGAAACCAGTATTATAACAGAGCTAAGAATTATACTCCTATACTCCTATCTTCAGATTTCTGGCAGATCATAAGAGCCCAGTCATTTATGTCTTGAGTGTTAACTTTGGATAAATTTGTTTGAAAATCCGTTCGTTTTCCTGGTTATGCATTGCATTCGCAAGAGTCTTCTCCAACATCCAAGGTCAAAAGTATTAATACTTTTTCTGTTCTGTTTCTTCAAAGTTGAACTTTGGCTTCCATAGGGTATCATAGGGAGAACCATTCTTTTTTAGGAACTGAACCACAAAATACGCTATCTGAAGTTAAAACTCTAGTTTGTGTTTCTCTCCTAGGCTTTTTCTTTTCATTCCTGAAAAACAAGTCAGAAGGTTCCACAAAGAGTTGTGATCCATCACTTTTATAGGTAGTCCTTGACTTACAATCAAAATTGGGATTGGAATTTCCACCGCTAAGTGATGTGATCGTTAAATGAGTCACACTCGATTTTGCGACTTTTTTGCTGCCGTCATTAAGCAAACCACACAGCTGTTAAAGAAATCCAGCTTTTCCCATCGGTTTTGCTTATCAGAAGCTCCCTCAGAATGTCGCAAATAATAACCATGTGATCCCAGGTCATTGTAATCATGAAAATACCTGCTAGTTGCCAAGCACCTGAATTTTGACCGCATGATGACACTCCCACGATGATGTCTGTAGAGATTTTCAGTCATCCAGGTCATGGTTGTTTCAGGAACTGGACTTTCTTGTTTTTTCTTTTGAAGACGTTTCGCTTCTTATCCAAGAAGCTTCTTCAGCTCTGACAGGACAGTGGGGAATGGAAGGATTTATAAATCCATCCCACTATGATGGTTGTGATTGCAAGTACAAGTTGTAAGTCACCTTTTTCAGCACCATTATAACTTCAAATGGTCACTGAGCAAATGGGCATAAATCAGGGACTACTGTATCTATAATATAATTAGGATTATGACATTCAAGGTTCAAAAGTGAGTGCCTAAGAAACAGCCAGAGGACAGTGCCCCCCCCCCTTTCCCCATAGTTTTGTTATACAGTACAGTATTTGAACACATCAAAAAGGAAAAGAAAAAAAATAGACAAACAACGGAACACAATAATTAATAATCTCTTCACTGAAACGTGTATTCAGACTGCTGTATTACAAGCTCATCTTCAGCCTATAAGCTCAGTTGGTTTCAGCTTACTGAGTACAACAATTGTTCATGTTTGATTGCCTTCAGCAAAACATGCAAAGGTGTTTTATTGCTTTGTTCAGTGCTGTGTGCTCATTTCTTCTAGCATTAAACTCCTGCTTGGATTAAAAATTAGTCACAGCTGGGTTTTTCCGTTTTGAGTTTAATAACCCTCCAGATCCATGAAGATTTCTCTGATTTGAAATAGTGAAAGCCTTTGGTCTGACAGAGTTATATTGGTTTCTTTCTATAAAAATTATTTTCTAATTAGATTTTGAAAGCTTCAGCTTGCCATATTTTAAAATGCCACCCGAATAAGGAAAGGAACAGTCTTCATGCACATTTTAAATGATCATTTATGAGTTTTTCCCAACTACAATTCCTCATTTGTAGCTGGCAAGCTGTACTCCCATGTGTTGTGAGGCTAATGGCAAGCAGGAATGAGTTTTGTTTTTCTCTAAATAGCAATTCTCTGTTGCTAATGCATATTCATACTATCTTTGCTCAGTTTTGAAGTGGAGGGAGTTCAGTAGATGAGTGAACATAAACCACTCCCTGACCTTTAATTCAGTGCTAATTCCCAGTGTAGATCTGTTGTTGTGAGCACATCCTCTATTGACATAACATTGTGCCAGATTGGACATGCTTTATGCTGTTCTTCGTTGGTGAAGTGCCATTTTATCTCAATCAGCAACAATGACAAATTAATTCTAATTGTTTGTGCTGGAATCTGCAATGCAGGGGGAAAAAATAGGAACGTTCCTTTAACAGAATCTTATTAAGATGAAAATATATACTTAATTGTGAGCAGAAGCAGATTAAGGAATGGGGAGGTATGTAAAATGAAGGCACACATTTTGTAAAACTTCTCATGTCATAGTGAACAATATTTAGAAGAACTAACCATTTTATACAATGTATTCTGTTCAAAATAAAGTTCACCTTATTTTAATTTGGAGTGATGAGGACTGGTTTTCATTCAGTCCCCAATTTAAGAATGCATTTCGTTCTCAAGGTCTGTCCTTAAGTCAAATTTGTATGTAAGTTGGCACTTTGTACATACTGTATAAGTAATACTGTGTAATGAACTCGGACCTTTGTGTATTTAACTTGAATTATTGATGATTTAACACAAATTTTACTACAAATTAGGCTCTATTCTTAACCATGGGTCATCCTTTAACCGGAGACCTGCTGTATTGTTATAGAAAATCAAGGGGAGGATACCAAAGCAGGTTATTTTCTAGTTGAGGTTCAGAGTTCAAGTCTACGTTTGCATTAGTAAAGGTTAGAGCAGAGCGCAGTGAAAAATAAAATGTTGAAACTAGCAGTATTGGGCACAGTAAGAATAAAAGGGATAGCTTTAATCCCCCAATACTTTATTCCTATCATGGTTTTAGATAAATCATTGATACGAAATTTGTATGACCCCAAGATTTCTGTTACTACCATCAATAATTGCATGGAATCATTACTAGCTTCCTTATGCTATCTAATAATTTTGGAAGTTGCAACATAAATAAATATTTTTGACTAACACTGCTACATAAGCAAATTTAGAATTGAACAACAGATGCTGCATTGTTTCTTCTTCTGATCCTGTTGGCTAGAAGAAGATGGGAGTTTATGTCTATGTGATATCCCATGTTTCTGTATCTCTACTCAGGGAAGGCAGAGCATTGATTTTTAGTATTGTTATACCTGAAAGGGCTTCACAAAGAAACATATTGTTTGGGGTGGACAGAGAAAGAAATCTGACCTCAGAAATTAGAATCGCTGAGGGAGCAAAGAAATCCCTCAGGGAATTCAACTGAGGACAGGGAAGAGGTAGAAGAAAAAGAAGTGCCTAGGAAGCTATAGTTTCTACATTGTGCTGTTGTTTGCTGCAAATTGTGCTGTTCTTTGCTGCAAATTGCCTGTTATCTGTGATAACTTCTGATGTGGTTGAGGTACCTTCAGGGAGCATATAAGGAAGCCAGTTCCCCAGAGAGTAAACTCACAGAGCTCTCAAACAGGACTTCGGCAGAAAAGTCAAGCAGGAGGGATATTTTTCATTGTTGTTCATCAAAGGAATACAAAGATGAGAGGGCTATTCTTCTGACCTGTAGGGGATGTGCCATGTTTGTTTTCCTCTGTGAAGATAACAATAGTCCAATTAAGAGTGGACTTCTGGGTGAGATTTGGTGAACTGAAATGTCTCCTTGAGAGCAGAGCCAGCAACCCCGGCAAAGATTAAGGAACCAATGAGTAAGTTGGATTACTCAGGAGAGGATAAAAGATAATTCACATGTGCAAGAAGACTGCAGAACAGTAGTTTTCCGCAGCACCAGGAAATAATGGGATTGGCCATCTTCTCACAACTGAGATGGAGCCTTTAAGTTTAAGGCCACTAAGCTGGCAAGCCACCCTTTCTAATTTCTTTCAGAAATTGCCTATTAATTATCGTAAAGCTCTTAGAGACCTTCAGAATGAAAAGTTTGAAAAGTCATTGGGTGAGTTTATCTTGAACTCTGAACAAAAGAAAAATTAATTATAAGCTTAAAAAATTAGATATAAACAGGAAAAAAGCTAAGTAAGATTTTGATCTAAGAATAAATAGATTAAGGGTCCAGATAAATTTGGAATGTTGTTGACGTTTGCCATAAGACTTTGGTATTAATTTTAAAAAATAAATAGCTTCTCGTGGGAACACACTTATTTTAGCTATCCTGGCTATTGTAAGTCATATCAAAGATAAGTTACTTTATGATTTTAGAAACTGGACACTAAAGATTATAAGCAGAAGAAAGAAAAGATGTGTAAGCCTGTTCTTGATGTCAGTATTTTATGGGGACTGGGACTTACAAAATGACAAAAATGTTATCAGAAACCTTAAAAGATACATTTTAACAATGGAGCCAGAAATTAATATCTAAAATATCACTGCTGTCAGTAATGATGTCTGCTTCTAGGGATAGAGTGTGTTCAAGAGATGTTAATAAAGGAATGATTGATGTGTAACACATTTTATCTGACAGGATAAAATACTGAAAGTGAAACTACAAATGACAGGCCAAGAGAATTATTTGGAAAAGGACACTAGATAAGCAAAAGAAACTGGCTGAGACTTTAAAAGTTAAAAGGGAAATGCAAATGATAAATGATAAAGAGAATGACCTAGAAAATGTTTTCTTATTAGATCTACAAAAGAAGCATGATAAAGTCTTTAGGAAATCTGTGATGGAATAAAAAAAATTAAGGAGAAATCAAATCCTTCAATAGTTTGTGATTCAATTAAAGAAAGGAAGGAATATAAAGTTGATTTACCTGATCAAGATAAAAATAAATTAAGCTTTCTTTTGCAAAGTTTTGGCAACCCTTTATGGACTTTCTTGCTGACACCAGGATTGAAAAGTTGATGTTTTATGGATTTGCCTATAGATAAAGGATAAGGGCTGAAGAGACATCTATTTGTAAACTTATAGGAGGAGAGTTACTAAATTTCTTTATACTTGGTCACTCCTTTATATGTTTCTTTTCTCTTCCTTCTCTCTTTTTGTTTTCCTACACTATTTATTTTTCTCCCATCTAAGTTTAGTTTGTATTAGTTTTACTATTGTAATCAAAATTCTTAATAAAAATTATATTTAATTGTTCAGTCAAGAGTGTTTGGGTAGGAATTCAAGGAAGTGGTGACTACAATGATACTATTCTTTGCTTTAAACTGCCAAACAGGCATACCTAAGGATAATCTTCTCTTGAATCAGGTAGCCAAATTTCAGGAAGAAGAAACATATTAATGATGGGAAGTAACCTGATCAAGAATGGAAGTTCCCCCAAATTCCTCAGTGATCCTGCTGTTTCATTTTCCAAAAGGATGAGGAAGAGACATGGGGATCTGTTCTCCTAGACTGGGTCCTAACCTATGGAACAGAAATGTTTGAAGAGGTTAAAAAAAACTTATCCAAGTTTATTGCTAACCATAAACTCACCCTAATGTGAAGTCTTTGGCCACTAACCCCAAGAAAACCTAATCCAAAACTCATCCATATGCCAATATCAATATCTACCTTAACCACTACACCAGCACAAAAATAACTGTAATATATAACTGCTAACCAGAAACTTAGTTATAGCATACACTACTTGGTATCTTGATCCTAAGCCCGTGATGGCAAACCTATGGCACGCGTGCCCAAAATGGCATGCGGAGCCATGTCACCTGGCATGCCAGCCGTCGCCCAGCCCAGCTCCACTGCGCATGTGCACACAACCCTGGGTTTTTAGCTCAAAAAAAGCTGAAAAACAGCTGTTTTTGGGGATTTTTTGATCTAAAAACCTGGGGGTCGTGTGTGCAAGCTCAGGGGCGCGCACACTTCCACGGCCCCCCCCCCACACTCCCACACATGCGTGCTCGACCCCAGGGGAAAAAAGAGCCAAAAAACAGCTGTTTTTCAGCTTTTCCCCCCTAGAAATCCCATGGGTCATGCGTACATGCGCGGGGGGAGGGACACATTGCATTGTGGGTGATGGGCACATGGGAGTGTGCGCGCACTTGCGCACCCGCAATTTGGCACACGAACTGAAAAAGGTTCGACATCACTGAGCCTTGCTTCACTGTGTTACAATATTTATTTATTTATTTAATTATTTATTTATTAGAATTTGTCAAACAAGAACAAGAATAAAAGAATAAAAATACAATGACAGGGATGATAGACACATTAATGCACTTATGCACGCTCCCTCTACTAACCACTTAAGTATAATGTAAGATCCATGGAAATCAATTTGTGACTGAAATTGAAAATTTGTAGCTGAAACAACTAATCATTCCAGACTTTGGCAACTCTATTACAGAAATCATATTTTTTATTGTTAAGTTTAGAATGATTTACATTGAGTTTAAAGCAGTTGTTAGCACGCATATTATTGCAATTAAAACCAAAAAAGTCATTTAAAGGTAAAACATTACTACATATAATTTTGTATGCAGTACCTAGGTCTGACCGCAAGCGACACAGTTCTAAGTTATCCAAACCGAGAATTTCAAGCCTAGTAGCATAATTACAATTATAAAGCATAAGAATACAAAGAGAGGTAAAATACTTGGAAGCTGGATAAAATCTATAAGTGCCAGTTATTGCAAGGTTGAACATGTAACAAAAACACCAATTGCAACTGAAAAAAATATACTGAAAAGCAACCCATTAGTTTTGGATTCTAGGCCCTTTTGTGACCCTTTATGGTACTTTCCCACCAATTGTATGTTTTATTTAAGCATGGAAGAACTGAAAAATCCAGTGTGTCATGCTGATGGATTGGTTTATAATAAGCTTTAAAAATTCCCTTCTTTTGAGAATGATGTATACTTCCTGTAATACTAATAAGAATATATATGGGAAGAAACATAGGAAAAAGAAAAGTTTCATTATGAATCATAATTATAAATTAAACGTTATCTTTATTAACTTTTTAATATCCTTGTTGAATTTCTTACTCCTAAGCATGGAACATGCAGAATACTCATGCCATGCTTTCTGGTATTTAACGAGTAGAGATTTTGATTATCCTTCCTTTGGGCTTGCTATTGAAGTGGGATTGCTTTGGATCAACAGCTGTTACTGTTCTGAACAATGGGCAATGATATACACATTAAAAGCATCAATGGATAATAATTTTCAAATGTATCTACTCAGCTGAGTATATGAAAATGAGCATGGAAAAGGTAAGCTTTCTATCAGTTGCATTTTTATTGGGAAAGTGATGCTGACTACGTTGATGGGTAGATGGAGAATAGAGTGGTTTTCTTAGCAATTTGGACAAGATTTTTGAAATGAGTCAGCCAAGGCTTTAACACAGTGAATAATGTGGAATAACTAGAGCCACAAAAAATTGTTTGGTTAGCTTACATGTTTCCAGCAATTGTGGAAAGACAACTGTGTCTATGGAAACAAACAAAAACAATCAGGAATCTGCTGGCATCTTTTCTGACTAACAGATTTTGTGTATGTGTTAAGCCAATCTATGCTTCCCCTCCTCCTTTAAATTCTATATCAGTGTAACCACTCAGTGCATCTGATGGAGTGAGCTACTGCTCATAAAAACTTATGCCTTTTAACAATTAGAAAAGGTACAACCCAATTCTTTATAATTAAGTGATTTACAGGGCAAAATTGTTTGAATACTATTTTCCTAAAGTATGTAATTCTAATAAAATTAGATTTAGAGAAGGCACACTGCTGGTATGCCTTTTCAACACATCCATACAACTTCTTTTGACATTCAACTGATAACTGAGAATGGCCAACTGGTACTTGTTTCCTTGGCCTGAAGGTCTGCTTTTGCTTATCTTCAATACATCTTATTTTGAAGTATATTAGAATGTACTATTCTTTATCATATGTTAAGCCTCTTTAGCTGCAAAACACAGTATATAATCATGCTAAAAAATTTGTTGTATTTGAGTAGAATGAACTTTTCATTATTTTTCTTGAGTATGATATTTACTGTGCAATGTTCCAGGTTCCTCACAATGCCTTTTTTTTAAAAATTGATATCTACATGTAGGCAATGGTTCTTTTCTACTTACTAATTGTAACAGGTTTGTTAGTTTTAATTAGCACTTCAGCTGGTGATTATAAGAAGGTTGTGGGTTTAAAGTGTAAAAATTACTTTTCTTAAAAGATTGTGCTTTGATTTTTTTTTAAACCGAGACAGTGGTAGCTTTCTCTTTAACATTTACCTTGGAGCCAATCTCTATCAAATTTGTGAGGCTTTCTGCATGAGATGAGGAAGTTGTTCTTTTTCTTCTTACTTCCTCCCTCTTTGTATTCTTCAGGATGGTTTTTCAGTAATGGGAAGCAACATATGAAGGAGTGTTGCACCTACATAAATATATTTGCATTGTATTGAGTTTCTGTCAAACATGTCCAGGCAAATGTGTAGAAAAAGAAATTAATTCATTCAGATTGGATAGGGGTAGAATAACATATATCCAAAATAGTTGGTTCTCTCCCTTTCCCTTTCCCTCTCCTTCCTTCCGTCCTTCCCTCCCTCAATACACAATTCTAAAGCATCTTAATAATCTAAGTGATCATGTACATCTACTTCATTAGATTAAGATGATTGTATTATTGCATAAAAGCTGATACAGTAATAAATGTATAGGTCTTAATATGCCGGAGGTCCATATCTTTTCTCTCTTTTAATCTTAGGTGCTTTTGAAATTTCTCTTCAGCTGGGTGGAAACATAACAGTTAAAATAAAACCTGGATTTTCTTTTCTAAATACTTGTGCACTGCGTGAAGGAAAAAAACCTCATTTTTCTGAACAAATCATAAAGCCTGGACAGAAGTTTCAATTTACCTTTGATTGTTCAACACCAGAGAAATATTGGTCCATACTTGTGGAAAAAAACATTGGTAAGCAATGTTACATGAACTGTATCTAAGATTACTGGGAGCTTTTCAAAGATCTGGATTATTTACCAACTCTGTCATAAGTCTAAATGAACTTGTACAACCCCATCAGTGAAATGGATTAAAATCTATTTTTTTCTTGCTTAATATTTTAAAAGAATCTGAAGTTCACGCTTCAGATTTTTTTTACCTTTTTTATAATATAACCTTTGGACTTTTTATTTAATGAGACTTTTTATTTAATGAAACATTCCCCATCCCACCAATAAATAAGTACAAATATGTTATTTTCAAAATTCCATAGTGAGCTTTCTTGAATACTGCTTGAACAAGGCAGAGACTAAGGCTGCCACTTAACGGATGGTCTGGTATACATCTTTGCCTTCAAAGTGTAATAATGACAGTTTCAGGGCAAAAATGTATAGAGTACAATTCTAAGCATATTTACTAAATTTGGTAGTTTGCTATGTTGGATTATAGCTCCCAGAATTCCCATAGAATTTATTGCTGATTAAGTTCTGTGTAAGACTATTATCCTATAAAGTAGTTAAAAACAGATTATGTATATGTAGGAACTTTATGATAATGCTTAGTTATGGATTGTTGATAGAATATTCTCATAGTGTGAACAGAAGGAAGAGTAAAATTATAGACCAAATTGATATGATTTGTTATAGCTATTTCAGATTTCAGTATAAGTCTTACACATTTCTCTGTGTTTCTAGATTGTTTGTCAGGTCCATGTCCTTTTGGAGATGTTCAGCTTCAGCCTCCTGGATTGCCACATCTTAATAGGACTTTCGTTTGGGAGGCTAAAGCTAACCAAAGAGTTGGACTTGAACTGAAATTCTTTCCATGGTTAAAGCAAATTCTGCCTGGAGACACCTGCCCTGATCAAATTATTTACAACATTGGCAGTCGTCTGGGAAAAGATAGAGTTCATATTGGAACCTTCTGCAGAAATGGTTCAGTGTCACGGGTAAAGGCACAGGGTGATGCCATTTTGAGTCTACAACTTCCTTGGGATTCAAAATTCACAGCCTCTGGAGTTAAGCTTGAAAGCAGATCATCCATACAACGTAAGCATAAGGAATTAATACTTTGCTTCCATTGATGACCCCATTGCATTTTGCTATATTTAAATGAGATGCCTTACACCAGTGGCTCCCAACCTTTTGGGCAACAAGGACTGGTTCTGTGGACAGATGTTTTTCCACAGACTGGAGAGAGTGTGATATCGCATGATGCCTGCATCCCTGCTTCACTTGTTTTCATGGCCCGGTTTCTGGCATGCTGTGGACCAGTGCTGGTCC
>JANHJO010002419.1:53449-71286 GCA_032468235.1 Pseudoxyrhopus heterurus | reverse complement strand
GGTTAGAAGATATTTTGTAAGCATAGTTGAGAATTGGACACTTGAGGTTTTCTTTAGAAATGGAGCCAGGATAGAACCCTCACTTTGTCAGGGACCTAGGAGTACTCATCTCAAATGATCCCAGAGTTCACTGTAAATGCCAAAAAGGCATTAAGAGTTGTTAACCTAATCTTGTGAAGCTTCTTCTCCAGTAACATTGTATTGATAACTAGGGCATACATACATTTGCCAGACCAATTCTTGAATACAGCTTGTCTGCTTGGAATCCACACTGTATATCGGACATTAACACGATTGAGCGGGTCTAGAGGTATTTCACGAGAAGAGTTCTCCACTACTCACAATAGAATCCCTTATGCCACCAGGCTTGAAATTCTGGGCTTGGACAATCTGGAACTGCGCAGCCTGCGGTCTGATCTAAGCAATTGTAATAAAATTGTCTGCTACAACGTTTTACCTGTCAACAACTTCTTCAGCTTCAACCACAGTAATACACGGGCAAACAATCGATACAAACTCAAGGCAAACCGCTTCAAACTCAGTTGCAGAAAATACGACTTCAGCAGCAGAAGGGTCAACGCCTGGAATGTTCTACCCGACTCCGTTGTTACAGCCTCAACCTCAAACTTTGTTACAACCTCAAACTCAAACTCACAGCAACCTCAGACTGTCTACCATGGACCTCACCCCATTCTTAAGAGGTCCGTAAAGGGGGCATGCATAAGCACACCAGCGTGCCTACCGTCCCTGTCTTACTGTCCCCATTTGTCCTATACCTGCTATCTTGTACCTGTTTGACAAACAAACAGATAAATAATAAATAAACATTGCAGGTTGCAATGGAATTTGAATAGAATAAAGGAGGTTTTGTGAAGCTTCAAAGTGAATCTGATAGTAGGATCTCACAAAACCTGGCACATTGCAAATGGAGTATGAGAAAAGATGAGTGTTCACTAGCTTTTTGGGTACTTTCTCACAGGATGGAGCGCCGTTGAATGGTTCAACTCATACGTTGGCTTCTTGAATTCTGCCTTGCTTAGTTTTCGTAAGTTAAGAAAATACCTGACCAGAGAATGGAGTGGTGAGAGTTGGCAGGGAAGTCTGGTGGAACCGGATTGTGATGGAATAGGCAGGAGAGAAATTCAGCAAGTCGCTCTCAGCAAAAGAAAATACCAAGCCCTCCTCTTGCTCTGAAGTTTATTTAAGCAAGTATCTGACACCAGTCCTGAAGCACAAATACCACGTGAGCAGGTATAAAAATTAATGGCTGACAAGTCTTTCTAAAGAGTCGGGGGGAAATTTCCAGGCACCGTGTGCTGCCTCCAGAAACATGCAGCCCTTAAAGAAAGCACAATTGCACCACTTCTCTTCTTTTTTTAAAGTTGCCTCCTAGGTTAGCTTGCTGCAATAAAAACCCCTATGTAAAAAAAAAAATCAGTTTCCCACAATGAAGAACAGATGTTGCTTCTTGCTTGCAAAGTAAGCTAGTCCTTTCTTGAGGTTTTAGAAGCCTCAGTTAATAATGACAACCATTAAAAATGACATGGATGGCATCACTAGCTGCTTCACACATGTGGCACCAATTTAGAAAAGTCTTAAACTCCAATTCAGAGAGCTGGTTTTGTCCTTTCAGGCCCAAAATATTTCGGAAGGAAATAGCTAAAGTGATGTCTTCTGGCACTCTCTAAGGGTTTTCACTGGCTGAGGACATTAACCTATGGTTAATAGAATCATGGCTTACTCAATTAACCCTGGGGTTGCATTCCTCACGAAACAGCAATTAACCACAATAGCTGGGCTTGTCTATATATATAAAAGTGTGTGTGTATGTGTGTGTGTGTGTGTATGTTCCAGCAAAGTTCTGGAACGGCTTGAGCAATTTCAACCAAAATTGGTACACAGATGACTTACTCTCTGAGAACAACACTGTGGGGGTAAGACACCCCCAACACCCCTCGGGGAGTCTCTGTGCCTTAAAAATAGTGGAGATGCCATGGTGACGGCTTCACAGGACTCCACAAGGGGGCTCCCTCTGATCTGCGACGCTGCGCAAGAGAGCAGTGTGAGGCCCGACTAAAGAATAAGAGACATAGAGCTACTAATTTAGAGCTTCACAGATAGTACAACAGCGTGAGGCCTGACTAAAGAATAATAAACATAGAGTACTACATCTAGAGCTTGAGTCCCGTCTACAGGATTTTCCTGTCTAATACAGCACTGCGATAAATACCCGGGCGACGCCGGGTTATCGGCTAATACAAGATAAAATCAAGCCTCTGAGCTGAGCTCAACCCTTGGTGACCACACAGATACATCTATATAGTTTCTTTGGCAGGATATGGAAATAGTTTGCAGTTGCCTACTTCCGGGATGTTTTTTTCCTCAACCTACCCAAAAGTCTTGGGATCTCCTAGTGGTCTCCCATCCACTAAGTAGATGTTAGAGGGAGATGCAAATCCCTGCTTTCCACAGCACTTTTAGAGATCCAAACTGAAGCCTTGCTCAGCTGTATTAACCAGGCCAGTAGCCTTGTTTGGCTCTTCTAGAGCAGCCAAGCTCTGCATCCTAGTGCAACCTTGTATGAACCTAGAGAAATAGTCAGATGAACCACCTTTCCACTGATGGCGGCCTCTGTATTTGGAGCAGAACAGAGTGTCCTCCCTTAGAGAATTGGCTGGCTCTGCTATCCTTTGGGTGGTCAGCAAATTCATTTTTTTAAACATTTATCCTGGTTTTTTTAAATAGAAAGTATGTGAATGAATCAAATTTGGCTTTCTAAGGTTTCGGCTGCAGCCTAACTGGGGTTCCACCCTGAAATCCGAGCGGTAGGTAGCAAAACATTTTAAATGAATTTTAAAAAAAACAAATCCGTTGGTTTTAAAGTTATCACAGACTTTATTTTCATTTTATTTTTGTTCATAGGTTTAAAAAAAAATTTTTTCCCCCACACAGCGAAACGCGAAAACCTTTCCTGAAGGCAAGGTTCTCCCGCTTTTAGCTCTGCCTCCCAACATCAGCGAGCAAAAGCAATGGAATGAAAAGCAGCCGCGGCGGCGGCGGCGGCGGCAACCCAAAGATTAATTATGAGGGCCCAGAGCCTGGCGAACTCCTCCCTTGCCCGCCTACCGGGGAGCTGCGCTAACTCTGACGTCATTTTGATCCGTGTCCGCACATGGGTGTGCAAACGTTCTGAGAGCGGCGCAGGTGGCTCCAGCCAGCTCTCAGGACTGGGAGGAGCGAGAGAGCTAGGCTTATCTGGCCGGTTGGGTTGCCTCTCCCCCCCCCCTTCCCTTTCTTCTCTCGCTCTCTCTCTCTTTTTTAAGAGAGTCTAGTTTGCTATTATTGATGCAAAAACGAGATCCAGGGACGCCCCGATCCTCTTGGAGGAAGATCGTCTGAAGCCAACTCTCCCTTCACACAATCACACACACACACACACACACGCAGGACGAGAGCGCTCTTTTCCGAACGGAAGATCCATTTTGGGATTTCCCCCCCCCCCCCTTCTTCTTTTCTTTCCATCCTCTCTATTTCTTCTTTTTTATTTTTTTTTGCTAGTTTAATCAAATTGGCGGAGTGAAGGAGGGGCGAAAGAGGGATGGCTCGACCTCTTCCTTTGAACCCAGCTTTCCTACCTCCAACTTACGGGGTGCTGAAATCCCTGCTGGAAAACCCGCTCAAGCTGCCGCTGCATCGCGAAGATGGTGAGAGAGAGAGAGAGAGAGAGAAATGGAGTGTGTGTGTGTGTAATAGGGGAAGGAGGAGTATGGCGGTGGGTTCCCCTATTTTCCCCTCACCCCCCCCTCCTCCGCCCCGCTTTATTGTCCTGAGGGTTGTTGTATGCAAGCCGTGCGCAAGTTTCACTGAAAGCGGCGACCGAGCCGAGCCGCGCGCGCGTCTAGCCTGGCGTTGCTTTTGGAAATAGGGTTCTTTGCGCGCCGAGGCGGGACGCGGAGAACTCCGCGCAATCTGAAGCGCGCATTTTTTGTGCTTCGGCTTGCCGGAGGCTGCAGTTGCGGTCTTGAGATCCTTGGGAATCGGTTCTGCTGAATCAAGCGGGATTGGTTTCCTTGTAAACACGCCTAGGATTACCCCGAGAGGTAACGACGATTCCTTCTAATCCTGCCTCTTTTTGCCTCTCTGTATGTTAGTCGGAGATAAGTCCAACTCAATACGTTGGGCTTACCCTGAAGTAAGTATGCCTAAAAAAAAACGGCTGCATAGCTTGCTACGTTTTGCTCCAGAAATTAGCGCGTGCGGTTTGTTTATAGTGTAGCCTTAAAAGTGACCCTACTTTTTTTATGCACTGGATAGTTTATTTTTGGTTGGCAGGTTTCGTGGTAAATTGGAGCTGCTCTTTTGGGTAAGGTGCCTTCCGGTATCACAATTTGTCATAGAAGCCATAAAAGAGGGAATTCGGGTCAGAGTGTTTGTATGGTGCACAGAATGAAGTAAATCTCCCTTTTTAGTGAGGTTTCTCTCAGGTAAATTGGGATGGCAGCATGGTTTTACAGACTCTAGCAACTCTTGCCCTTGTTTGATTTAAAAGTCAGAGCATTTTATTTCTGTGGAGGTGATTTTGAAGGAAATGTGTGCCTTGAACTGCAGGCCCTCCCCATACTGCTTTTCTCTGCATTACATGGGGCATACATTTATCCATAAACCTGTACCTGCAACTCCCCGCAATACACATAGACTACTTAAAGCCTATACTAGATTTAAAAAAAAAAAATCTGGAGTGACTTGTTTTATACCTGAATCAGAAATTTTACTGCATTTTTGAAATCAAAACTTACAATATGTATTTCCCCCCTAAAGGTACTAGTAAAACCTAATTCAATTTCTGATTGAAGGTTTCAGAAGAATAAAATCTAAACCTTGAATTATTTCTAATAAAGTTCAGATTCCCTAACCATTAAATTCCAATGCAGTTAAAAGTCAGTAATAGCTAAGCATTGTACAACATTCAACAATTTTCTATGATTTTGTAGGTAATTTCTCTATCACCTATACTTTAATACTTGTGCAGTGTGGTTTAGACTCATCTCATTCCTGTTGACTATGAACCAATACATACATTTTTCCATAACCCAAACACAAGAATAGGATATCAAGATTAATTATGTTGATGTAATGTGTCATTCTAAAAAGAAAGTTTTTGGGGTAGTTCTTTCAGATCACAGCAACTTGAAATATTTCCAGTGCTGAAAAATCAGATTTATGAATGGTAAATGTTCAAATAAAATATATTTGAAGAGGATGACCAGTTGCTGAGAAATGTATTAAGGGTTACTTCCAAATTTAGGAAGTGGCTGCCAATAGCTATTTGTCAGCATAATAAGTCTAAATCCAATAGATACGAAGGAAAAAACTACAAGTTCCACAAAGATCTGTAATTACCATTTTATTGCTATTTTGCTGTAAGAAAAAGCCACCAAGAGGGAGGGGGATTACAATTAATTTTGCAATTTCCTACACAGTGTACAAAAAGTTCTGGTTCTTGGCTTTAAAACAAGTGTGCATTTCAAAACAATCCCAGGCATAGGAGTAGAAGAAAGGGAAGATACAAATCTGGAAATGGTTGTAGGAAGAAGCTAAAAAGGGGCTTAATAGTTCCAGCCTCTCTGTTGCTGCTGCAAGTTTATTTTTAACCAATCTTGTGAAATGAAGTTGTGACTCCCCTGGGTAATGTTTGGCTTGTTTTACAGCTTCTCATTATGAATTTGTGTTCAGTTTCTAAGCAGCAAATGATGAAGATTGGACTAAATTAGGCTATTTTACTAAGATAGTATTTCCAGAATTCCTAACTAGCATGAATGTTCACCTAGGTAATTGGGTTTTTTAAAATCGTTTAAATAAATCAGCTGTGGTTATTTATTTATATTTAAAATGTGGTATGTTGCTCTTCAAAATTGATTTGAAGCAAGTTAGCAATGCATTACAAACACAGTGTGTATTCTGTTCTTCTTAAACTTATTTGAAGTAGTAACTGGTTACATACATTGCAGAAACCATAATCTTGCTTTTATTATTTGGATTCTGTGTAATGTATACAAATACAGCCACTGTGGTTACTAAACTCTGGCTGACTGTGTTGTGCAATACCAGTTAGTGGTGGCTTAAATGAAATCATGTTTAATAAACTATGGCTTAGCACAGATATATACACCCTACCATTATGAATAATTTCAATTCTGTAGGATTTGATCAGGTAAATCTCATATTCCACTATACCCATTTGAGCAATTTTCCCAGTTCTCCATTCTGATGAACTCTTGGAGTGGTGGTGTTTAAAGTTTGCAATTTGCTTGAAGCCAAGAATGCAGATAAATTGCAAGTTAAAAGCAGAAATGGAAAACATACGTGGCCTTAATGAGCTGAAAAAAAATGTATCCAGAGACTTTATTCCAAACAGAGACCCCCAAACAGAGAATAAGTACAAAAGGGTTCTCTTTATTTTCTTCCTAGCAAGAAACTAGCTAAAAAATTCCTCACGTTTCCTTGCCTTCCCCTTCCCTTTCTAGCATTTTATAAAGAAAAAGACAAAGACAAAAAACTGGATGACGACAGTACCAGTGCCACTGTCCCACAGTCCGCTTTTCTGGGGCCTACATTATGGGACAAGACACTTCCCTATGATGGTGACACTTTCCAGTTGGAATACATGGACCTGGAAGAATTTCTCTCAGAGAATGGCATCCCACCCAGCCCAGCCCAGCATGACCACAGCCCTCATCAGCCAGCTCTTCAGCAACCTACCTCAGCCTCACCATCTGTCATGGACCTCACCCACAGAGCATCCACATCGGTCCACCCGACCATGGTTTCCCAAAACTGCATGCAAAATACAGCCGGGCCAGGTAAAGCAAGAGGTCCTTCGATATTTTTTTTTTTGGCACCATTGGTGAGGAGTTCTATATATGTGTCACATGGAGCCTTTTCCATTCAGATTGTGAATATGTGTGAAGTCCTGGAGAGAAAGTTCATTCAGTTCAGGGAATGGGAGATTGGACCATGGTCCTTGCTTTTCCAGGGTCTCACCCTTACTTCATTCAAGAGGAGAGTTTTGACTCATGTTCACCAGTGTTGAGTGTGGTCAAAACTCACTCTCAGTATTTCTCCTTGTTTTGCCTGCACACACCTGCAGTGAGCAGCTGCAGTATCACCATGTTTGAAAACAGCTCATGATATGTAGATTCAAAGGTAATTGTTAGAGAGCCGTGGTGTGCTGCAGTGGTTAGAATGCAGTATTGCAGGCAAACTCTGCCCACTAACTGGCTGAAGGTTGACCTAGTCTTCCATCCTTCAGAAGTCGGTAAAATAAGGACCCAGATTATTGGGGGCGATATGCTGACTCTGTACACAGCTTAGAGAGGGATGTAAAGCACTGTGAAGTGGTATATACGGTAAGTCTAAATGCTATTGCTAAAATTAAGCAATATACTTATTTCTTGCCCAGCCAGAACCTGAATTAAATCATTAGTTCTATACATGGAGACTGCCATGCATATTCATTTATTTTTTGAGGAGGGGTTGCAATAAACAAGAATTTGCTAACTCCTGCAGGGAGATTCTCATTCAGATACATACAAGGAGTGTCATTTTAGAACTTCTGATTCAATATAGCAAGGCTGGTAAGATGAAGAAGGGAGTATTGGAAAAGAGCCAGCACTGGTTCAAGTCTTCTGTTCTGGTATACTATCTGGACATATTTACATAAATATGCTGGATTAATATGAAGCCTTAAACCAAAGTCTTCCCATAATGTATTACTTGGAGTAAGGAGGGAAGTCCTCAAACTGAAACAACTCCCTGTGTTATTTGGAGAATGTTTTCCTCAAGAACCACATAAGTAGAGCCTCTTGCTATCAGTTGTAGCTCTCTACATGCAAGGAGCCAACCAGTATTTGCATGTAAAGGAACCTTGCTTTGGTTATACTCGTGCAATTCCTTACCTAAATGCTGCCATATTGGTGTGGGAAACTGGCTCTCCATATTTCTATAAATTACATGAGAGCTACCATCTTCCATTTAGAATTAATGTCATGTCTGAATGGGTGTTTTGAAAGATTCGTGAGATGTGCTGGAATTACCTACATTCCAGGTTGCACATCTGTTTGCAATAGGTTAGGAACCTGTAGATCTCCAGATGTTGCTGAAGTATGATTCTTAGCGTCCGTTACTATCAGCCAGGGTGTTGTAGTTCATTGATATCTGGAGGTAAGGTCTTCAGCTAGAGGGAGGCAACACAAAAGGCTAATAGCAGACACTAGCATGTGCTTGAAGGAATAATGGAGAATAATGGAGAAACATTAGAATTCACAATGAATTTGAATAGTTTATTCTTCATCGAAGGAAGTTTTGCATAAAAGTAACTACTGTCAGATTTTAATTTTTTTAAGTCTTTTTTAAAGAATTTTGCAAGTGATGAAGCTATTCTTAGTTTTCTTACAATTCAGATTTACTTTAATGAAGTGTTGTTACAACAATATCAGCAGTCTCCTAATTACAACATTTCTGAATGGTATGTGATTAATACGTCTCATCTGACAGTTACTTGCTTATACATCCAGAAAATGTCACGATCTCTTTGTTGGAGTGCCCAGAAGATTACTTGAGAAATCTTGTAGGGAACTGAGAACATTATCTTGAAAATGTCCCTACAGTTATTCTGAAATAATCATAACACTGCTTTAAACATTCTTTTTTAAACAGAAAAGCAATTTGGAAATGTTTTAAAACTGAGCCTGCAGTCCTAATTACATTTATTAGGACTACTCCCTGTGAAAATTGTGGGATATCTAGGACAGTTCTATTTATGTTTACAAGTTGGTCCGTCAAACGAACAGTTAGGAAAAGGAGAAATATATGGTGGGGTGGGTGAGTTGGCCGTTCTATTCATAAGTACTTTGAATTAATTCTACACAGAATTAGGGAAATCTGCATGAAGTGCAATTTGGCCATATATTTCATTTTCACTTGGGTTATTTATTGCTTATCTGGCTTCTGTTGGAAGGGGAACTCATTGTCAACAGCAGGAAACCATGTTACTTGCTCTCTGGTCCTGGGATGGTGAACAAGAGATTGTTGTTAAAGACATATAAGTCAAAATAAATCAAGTGGCTAGCATTGAGAGTGGAAAACAATGTTATAGAAAATCAAAGCCACAGACTGTGTGATTATCACAAACTGGGAGGAGACTGGTGATCTAGCTGCATTTTTCTGAAAATCAGAGCCAGAATCCTTATGGGCATGCACTTCAGTTGATGATTTTGTGAATGAACATTTACAGTATTTGAACTGGAATTGAAACAAGCAGAAGAATTTCAGATGGAGGCAGTTCTCAGAAAAGCTATTAAGTGTTGAATAGTAGTAAGTGGGAACACAGTTGTGAATTGGTTCCAACCAACTAGTTTCTTTGCACATAAGTGAGTATGGCGTCCCAAGCACAGTTCCACATATAAAGAAAGTGCTGAGTTGAAAATGTGTGTTTGGTGTGCAGCGCACAACACCACAGTGGTTTGGCTTCCTGGCCCATATGTTCTCAGAATCAGATGTATGATGGAAACTTATCCTGGTGGCATTTTTTATTTGCTTTTGAGGTATGGTGATGACAAGTTCCATGTGCAGCTTTTAAAGAGATGTAACTTTTGAAACAGCATTGAAAAGAAGCATGATGGAGAAGGAGTAATTTTTTTAAGGAAAGAATGATAGGTTTTGGAAGCAACATTGGCTGCAGGAGAAATGTGAATTACATCGAAGGGAAGAAAAAGGCAGAAAGCCTAACAAGGCAGGTGGTTTCTCTGAGCTTGACTAGTTCCTTCCTGTGAATTTCCTGTCAGGTCCTCCCTGAAGGTGCATTGGCAAGAATCATTTCCCTTTCTCCCTTGTGGATTCTGCCTGACATCTCAAATCTGGTCCTTTATGCTCTCTATGCTTAAGAGGTCAAGGAGCTTCCCCCCCCCCCAACTAAAAGAAAACAGCATGGGGTTTAGCATTATGGAAGCACTTTGAGATGCCCCATGGTGGTGTCACATGGCTTCCCCACACATGAAACTCTTACAAAAAAGATGAAGACTAGGCAAGCATCACGTTCGGTGGGTAAATCTTCCACCAGCAGGGAGGATTTGATGTAGTAATGCTTCCAAGACAACTGTTTCTGCCACATCTGTTCTGTCCTCAGAATTGTGCCAGGTCTTTGAAATGACTCGATGGTATGCCTCATGGGCCCAGCACAGGATGGCGGGTAGAGAAAATTATTAGAATGATCATCCTTCCCTTCACCGTATCTTTTTGGGAGAGCAGGAAAAGCAGCCAATCTTTACACGGTCACCTGTCAAGGTTCATTTGCAACCTCTTTTACAAGTCAGGCCTAGCTAAGATTTATGCTCTTGGTTGATTTTAGAAAACACCCCATCCCCTGGCTCTCTCCCCCCCTGTCCCGGTGGTTGAGGAATTTCAAAACACACTTCTAAATTGTCTTATTGCCAAAAGTTATTTTGATTGCATGTTTTGTTGTTAGCATCTACAAATGCCCCTCCTATTTAGAAAACCATGCCCAAAGTTTCCTTAGAATCTCCAGGCTATAAGCCAAGAATTTATTTTCAGTCTAGATCTGCAACATGAACAATACAACAAAGCAGTGGAGACTTTGTCATAAGCAAGAGTTTCTTTCCCTCACCTCAAGTGACCCAGCAAGCCACATATACATTTGGAGCTACAGGGACCAAGGTTGCAATGGGTTGATATGTTGTCTGTCATCGTTTACGTTAGAAATTACTTAAGTAACGAAGCTCGTGCTTTCTAGGACAGTTTTCCACAGCCAATTCACTGCGGCCAACTCGCCATAGGACAACTCGCTATGCGACAAGAATCATGCTAATTTCAAAGAAATGGTGAAATAGAATTATTAAAGAAATGATGCAAAAGGAGGGACAAAATGAAATGTGAATGGCAAACATTAAAATATTTTTTAAATTATTTTAAATAAGTAAATTGAATTGTTGAATTTTCCTGCGGTGAGTTGTCCTGTGGTGAGTTGGCCGCGGTGAGTTGGCTGTGGCAAGTTGCCCCAATCTGTGCTTTCTGTTCAGAAGAAGAGAACTTCTTTTCCCCACTGTTTTAGTTCAAAAGGTCATGTAATGAACTGGGGTCACAATTTGAGGGGCAGATTGTGTGACCCATGCTCCCTAGTCTTTCCCCAGCAAGGTGACTAGGAAGTGGATGATGGGCAAGTAACAACAGGAGTTGGTATTGTTAGTGTCCTGGCACTGATAACAAGATAATAAGAAGAGAGGGCAAAGTAATTAATTTAAATTTCCCAGGATGCTCCTGCCTCTCTGGGAAAACCAAAACAGTGACTTCCATGACGTTGCAGTGGCTTTATGTGTTGGTGAGCCAAACTCTGAAATGTGTACAAGATGTTTCCCCAACTTTTAGAAAGGAAGGATGCAGATGGATACAGATTCACATATCTGTAAATTGTAACTTCCTTCTGTTTATGGTAATTTGGCCACAATGGAAGTTATTTTGAATCCTGATTACAATATTGGATTGATTAAAAAAAACACAAATCTTGAATTGGCAGATGATTGAAGAGTAAGTTTTGACAAGTGACTCCTTTACATGGTATACCCATTTGTTGCTTTAATTTGGCTACTGAAAGAAAAATTAAAGTATCAAAAGTACAAGAATCCAACTTAGGTTTCCAACCTTTATGGGGAGGAAGTATGTATGCATCTCTCTGGTGTATAGAAATGAACAAGGCACAAAAAAAGATTAGGATTTATTTTATTTTATTATTGCAAATATTTGCACACGGACTTCCATTATAAATCAAGAAGCTGTTTACATTAAAATAAAATGAAATTCAGTTTTATGATCTGGCATTTTTGTATTTTTTACTGTTCTGTGAAATAAGATTGGGGAAGACACAGTCCTCTATATTGTGCTCTTGATTACATTATGATCAATATTTGATAATTTCACCGAACCCTTTGAGGTATGTAGTAAGTATGTATTGTCTCGTATCATTTCAGGGGATTTCATGTTTTGCCATCTCTTGATTTCCCCAATTTGGCACACCTTCAGAAGTGTTGGGATTGCAACTTGCAGAATTCCCAGTGGGTATCTTTTAGGGGGTTTGGTACCACCTGCTGGTAGTGTTCTGGAGACGTTACCTTAAAATAATTGGTGCAGATAGTAACGGGGGTGGGGGGAGAAGGGGGAAACAAAGCTAAACAAGAATCTGGGGAAAAGAAACAGAAACATTCATGGAAAGATGTGAACAATTCAAGAACAGTGATGAAATCGAATGTTCAGAAAAAATGGGGGAAAATGAATCCTTCCCGTCTTTTTTTTTTTTGAGGATATGGGGAGCCTTCATATCTCTGGAAGAGAAACAGTAGGCTGGGAGAAGCCAATATACACAATGAAATCCTACCTCTGTCTGTCTTCAGTCATTATGTCGAAAGCTTACTAAAAATTGGACTATGAAGCCAACTTACGTTGTCAGAGTGAACATAGCTTGTTTTCCTGAAGCTCAAACTTGGCATCTCTATAACATCAGGCCTCCACACTAGAAGGCAAAATAAAAATAAATAGAAGTTTCCCAGAGCAGGCACATGCCTGGATGCCAAAACTTGCCTAGAAAACTTGCCAAATGCTATGAAACATAGGTAGCATGAATGTTGGACAGAACTGAAAATAAAAATGCCAGATGTTGTACTTGAGGGCTAGAAAACACAGAGCCATTGGTGATTCTTGCAGCTTTGTGTTAGAGTTGAGGACGTTTCTCCTTTTTTTTTTTTAAAAAAGAAATTGATGGGGAGATGTTATGTTGGCACCTGAAAACTGACAAACTTAGTGAAAAGAATCTTATCTTTTTTTCTCCAATTGCTTGTCATTAAGTGCCAAGGTTTGTAGAAATCTATTGGAAAGCCACTTCGTTACTATGGAACCCACTGCAACAATGAAATGCACAGTATAGTCAGGATAAAAATATTCAATGTGTTCTTGGGTACATGCCCATTGAGGTCCAAGCGGGGCCTGGCTGTCTTACATGTAATGCACACACACCCAGCGCCTGTGCATTGGGTTTCTGGCAGCCATTGAGGGATTCCTTGTAAAAGAGATCAGTAAAGAAAGTATTCCTTGGAGATAGGATGTATGAAATGTGCTGTGCTGTTTCCTAGAACTCAAACGAAGTGTCAACATGGCATATCAAAGACAGATATTAGGTGTAGATCAGGTGCAAAATGTATCAGGTTTAGTCTTGGTCCTTTCTGATATAAAGCATCAGATTGAGAGGAAAACTTTGGATCAGAGAATCCCAAGAATTGGTGTCAGAGAATGAGGATAGGTGAGGTGGCTGGATCAAAGCCAGTTTGATCTAGTGTTTAAAACACCAGGCTAGAACCCAGGAGGTTATGAATTCTAAGAGTTCTTCTTAAGCCAGAAAACTAGCTGGGTGACTTTGGGTCAGTGCCACTTTCTTAGCCCAACTCACTCACAGGGTGGTGGTTGTGGAGAAAATAGGAGGAAGAAAGAGTATTATGTGTATTCACCATCTTGAGTTATTTATCAAACTAATAAAGGCGGGATAAAAGTAAATAAAACAAACTTGCAATATTATCTTAGCCTTCTCAAATAGGTACCTGCATTATGCTTTCTGTATATATGGACTATGAACTCCATCATTCTTAAGCCAGCATATTCCTGGCCAGGGCTAGCAAGAGATGATGGAATGAGTCTAGGCAACCTATGAAGGTGCCCAGCTAATGAAGTTAGCGGAATTTTATATGACATTTCTTTCTCTAGTTCATAACATGTGTAGTAACACAACAGAAGCCAAGCATTTCTTGCATAGTTCCTACCAAATTGTTACCAACAGGACAGTCCTCATGGCAAATTATACTTCAGTAGAGTTTATTCAAGAGTGTTTTGTACTGTGATATTTTACGGTAGGATTCTTATTTTCCCAAGCTAGCTACTCTTAACACTCCATGAAATCATGTGAGGTTATCCCCAAATTCTCCAAAAAATAAAAATAAAATAAAATAGTAGCAGCGGACTAGAAACGGCTCAACTCAGTTTCTTACTTACGGTATGTATTCAATTTTTTCTCTGCTCTTTCTCTTTTTTAGAGACAAGATCTTTATTGCAGTTTCTTCCATATTTAAGAGCTGAAACAGCCTCTTAGGCCAAATCTTATTCCATTCCAAAGTTCCTCTGAACAAATTTTCAACTTTTGTTGCGAATGCAGGCATGTTTTTCAGGCAAAATAGTGGCCATTTCTAGATCAGAGTTTCTACTATTATCCCAAATTGTGTCTGTCTCCATGACCACCCTGCTCCCGCTTTGCTCTGCAAAAGGCCAACATTCTATTTTTTTTAATTAAAATGATTTTTTATAACAAAATTAAGTTAGATGAGCAGGAAATTTGACCGGCATCAAGGGAGAAATTGGCAGGCACACGCATTTCCTGTTTCTGAAATAAAAGTACAACAGAGCTACATACAGCAGGCTCATCCCAATGCCTCTGATCAAATACTTATTTCTCATAGGGGTCGTGGGTGGAGGTCAAGGGAGCAGCCAGGAATATTGCCCATATTTTCCAGTTTCCCTGGTAGGGGTAAGACATTGTCCAAAAGTTCTGGTAAATTTCAAAATACTTTCCATCAGTGGGAAACAAAGCTGATTCATAGGTACAAATTGGTAATTTTGCCCATTAGATAAATGAAATAGTGCATTATTTCAGAAATATATATTTTAGGACAAAGACCATCCCTTGGTTTAATCCATAGAATAAGACAGTAGAAAATAATTGTAACCAATAGCCTCCAATTATGAATTGTTGAGCATTTGAGTGGACTGAACAAAGGTAAGTTCTGCTTCAGCCTCAATTCCCATTATCTTGGTTTGGGCTTAGGACAACATTCCCACAGTGAGAAACATCCCAGTTACTAATGTCTTGTTTTGTGTTTCCCTTTAGGGTTTGAGGGACAAAACGTCTTCTGGGTGAGGGGTGGGGGCAAATAAAAAAAGAATTCAGAAATCAGATCTCTCTTCCTTATTGTGCTGTCAGGGAGGAAAAGGGCTGTAAACTGCCTCTCATCTGAAAATGTCTTGGATGCACATACTTCTTCTGAATTGTTATAACCGGGTAGCCTAAACAGTCCCCTTTATGGTGCAATTCACCCAATCCTGGCTTGTTTTGATTTCTGCTGCCTGCCTTTATGCCTCCTCCTCTGTATGTTGTTTTCTGTATGACCCAGCTTGATATTGGTTGTTTTTGAAGCACTGATGTTGCACGACAATTGCAAATAACCCATACAGGGTGCTGCTGTTTTAAAGGTTTCCTGCTCCTTGGGTTCTCTACATGGGTTGCATCAAAGCAGAGGGAGCTAACCCATCAATCAGGTCTTTTCCAGAGGCAGGTCTTTTCACATTGGCTCTTGCTGAAGGGTTGAGGGTGGTGGTGGAGGAGAAATAACTGAATGGTTTATTTCTTGGATCTGTGGAAAGTGTGTATTTCTCTGAAACAGGAAGGCAGATGCATTAGGCAGATACATCCCTTTATTGGTACCTCTCGTGTCCAGATCTAGAGAGAACCTTAAAGCAAAATGAAAAAGTTTGGCAGTACTAGATGTTCTGTGCAGTGACGGTAGAGAGTGGGGTGGAAAGTCATATTACCCACTCCTCCCTTCCTTTCTCTCTAGTTTGCCAGAGACTGCAGTTTAGATCAAAAAGAGATGTGGAATACATGTAGGCAAATTTAAAAATAGATCCTCCTGGGTGTGAGGGAAGAAAATTGCTGAATGCACAAGCTGAGGAGGAAAAAGTCCATGTCCTTTTCTGATCTAGAGAAGTGAATTGTAACGTTCCCAATAAAAATTTTAATTAATCACTTTACTTTTAAGCAAAGTGTTTGCAAAATATGGAAATGGTAAGGCTTATTGGGGTGTTGTGGGGGATGGTTAAATCTGAAAATCAGTACTTTTCAGGGCAGCTGAGAGAGGCAACCTTTCAATATAGCTGAGAGGAAATTTGCTTGGACAATTTTGTTGTGTTGGGCAGGAGATACATAGAGTAGTTCTATAGGTAGTCCTCTACTTACAACCACAATTGAGCCTAAAATTTCTGTTGTTAAGTGAGATAGTTGTTAAGTGAATCTTGCCTCATTTTACGACCATTCTTGCCAGAGTTAAGTGAGTCACTGCAGTTGTTAAGTTAGTAACACAATTATTAAGTGAATCTGGCTTCCCCATTGACTTTGCTTGTCAGAAATTTGCAAATGGTGATCACTTGACCCCAGGACAGTGCAACTGTCATAAATATGAGTCAGTTGCCAAGCGTCTGAATTTTGATCATGTGACCATGGGGATGCTGCAATGATCGTAAGTGTCAAAAAATGTCATAAGGCAATTTTTTCAGTGCTGTTGTAATTTTGAACGGTCACTAAATGAACTGTTGTAAGTTGAGAACTACCAGTACTTTCTTTTCACTATCACAGGTCTAACCCAGGCAGATTTTACTATGATATAGTGGTGAAATGCCTGAGTAAAGCTAGGGAAGATGCAAGTGCACAATCCCAGTCAGTTACAAAGTTCTGACTAGAACAAGGCAGAGGCTAATTTCAGGTGTCTCACTAAGGTATAACCCAGATTTCTGCAATTTAAGGTTCTCCGACAGAGTTATCCAAAGTGGTCAGTATTGACCCCCATGAGTAGATGGGACACACCAAGGGGGCCAATGTTATTATTATTATAAGTAGATAAATAATATTCATTTAATTGCTTTCATGTAATAAATGCTTGGGGGTTGACGAAACCTCAAGAAGGAATTGATGAGTTGAAGAGTTTGGGGATCTCTGCTATAGGGCCCTTGCTCTCTATCTCCCTACCTGAGCACCTCCAAAAGTCTCCACCAAATTTTAATTCGTCAGAAGAGAAAAATATTGAATATGCTTGTTATAATTATGTCCTCTATATTTGATTATTTTAATATTAACTGCATTTGAATGTAAATTCAGCTCAATCTAAATTATTTTTCCTGGCCTCACCTAATTATTTTCAAAATATAGCCTCTGATGTACCATTCAGAGATCTGGTGCAAATCAAAACACTTTACAAACTACAAGAGCCGGATTCATACCTCATACCACAATCAGACAACAGCTTTATTGAATATTATTATTAAGCAATGTAGAGACAGAGAAAGAAATCATGTGCACTTTCTTGATATAAAAAAGATATAATAAAAATATAAAGAGGGAGACAAGTTTGGTACTGTGCTGTTTGGTGTGGATAAATTTAGTTTTAGGGTGGAAATTAAGTGAACGGACATGTGATAAATCAGTGGTCAGATAATCCTCAGCTCTTGTTTTCTTTTCTACCCAAGCTGTTACTTTTCATTAGGCACAGAACTTAGAATTATTCATGCAACTATTTGTGCAGAAAGCAAGTGAATTCTGTGATGGGAATCACTCTGCAGACAGATGTGTGAAATAAGGCTGGTGTATGTGGATATTTGATTTTTAACAGCAGGGATATGCAAAATCTGTACGTGAAGCTTTTCACAGCAGGGAAGAAGACTGTTCACCTGCTAATTGCATCAGATATGGATGCTACTAAAGGCACAGCTACCAACATTTCACAAATTTCATTTATTTATTTAACTACATTTAGAGACTGTTTGACTTTAACAATTCTGATGGTTTAAAGATGTATGTATGTATGTATGTATGTATGTATGTATGTATGTATGTACAGTACAGACCAAAAGTTTGGACACACCTTCTCATTCAAAGAGTTTTCTTTATTTTCATGACTATGAAC
>JANHJO010002419.1:0-16980 GCA_032468235.1 Pseudoxyrhopus heterurus | reverse complement strand
AACGTTGCGATCTGGTCACCTTAGGCAAAGGTCAAGTGATGCTTCCTTTGGCTCATCACCCACTATTCAAAGAGTCCAGTGTTGTCCTTGGTGTGTAGAAGTGATGCTGATTGCCATGCTAGGTCAGGATGAAACTCTATACAAAAATCAAGATAATTCACTGACCAGAGAACTGGAAACCAAAATAAAAAAGGCCTATATGACACTCTCTTTGGAGTTTGAGCAGACTGTATTTTTTATTTCCACTGATGTTCAATTTCTGAAATTCTTGTCCCAAAGGTGCTTTTTCCAAAGGCAACTGGACTTTCTTTGTTTTCCCTTGAAGACATTTGCACTACCAAACTGAACAGAACTGAAGAAGCTTCTTGGATGAGAAGCAAAATGTCTTCAAGGAAAAAACCATGAAAGTCAAGTTGTCTTTGGAAAAAACACCTTTGGGTCAACCATGACCTGGATGACTACGAATCTCCATTAGACATTCTGAAATTCTTCTTTCTTGGGAAAGGCTTTGAATTCAGCTTTTTAGTCTATCGTGTGCAATATAATTTCTGTAGATTTCCCACCCGCTGGGTTTTTCTTCTTTTTCCGCCTCAGATGGCTTTGATTCAGTTAGAAGTCACATTTCCAGGTTTTTTTTTTTTTTGCCTTGACATGCTGCTGTGATTGTATGATGAGCTGATTGTTTTCAAAGATTCTCCTGTTATTTTTTTTTTTAGCTATGATTTGTTTCTAAACTTATGCTATATTATATAAAGTATTTTTGGAGGGGGGGGAGGAAATGAATGTAAGAGATGCAGATATATATATTGAAAAGTGGTGGTGTTGTTATACTGTGGTTAATTCAGTTCTTTTAAATGTTTCCTGAAGACCAAAAGAAATTGATTATTATAAAATGTATAAAATTTATACGGAATCTTTAGAGTGTGCTTTTTTTCCTGTACAGTATTTTTCAAGGACAAATGTTGGTTCTGTATTTTGGGAAAAAGAATAAGATATATATCTATATATATATATATATATATATATCATATGTTTAAGCAAAGAGAGGGTTAAAAAAACTAGATTATTTCACTTTAAAGACAACAATATATCTCTTTATATATTCATGAATATTGAATACCGAAGAAATGCTTTTAGAGCTTTTTTAAAAATGATATTGTACGCTTGCCACTGGCACATTAACATAGTTTTGTGTTTTCAGTTAGAGAGTGATCCATGTCACGGAGCTCAGTTGCTTTGCTTCTGGAAGGAACCCATTGGGTGCAACAGAAGGCTCTACCTCCCTCTTAGTGTACCCCACTTTAGTAACTGCCCATGTATGAGAAGGCTTACGCACATCCCCCTTCCCTCATAAAGGACTGTAGAGTTTCTGCCAGCCTCGTGTAAACCTTCCATGCAGGTGGGCAGGACTTCCATGCATGCAGCACTTCCCCAAGTGGCTGGGGCCTTACAGAGGTGGATGGGACTCTAAAATGTTTTCTGCACGTCTGCTGCAGTCTTTCAAATTTCTCTTGAGCAAATACAGCTCAGCTGTTCTTTTAAAAAAAATGCAGTTAATTGGTTGGACAAAAGTGACATCCGTCACCGAGCTTCAGGGGTTCAAATACATTGGGGATTGGGCAGCATGATTAATAATGCTCATAGAGCTTACATTATATCAATCCTGTTTGAGATTTCTGTCCCATGATGAGGTTTTGTATCCATGGTTAGAGTTTAGGGGGGGAAAGAAAAAAGTACCTACGGTTCTTGCAGATTGAAGCAAGTTTCTTTGAAAAGACTTCAGCTGAGAAGGTTGGAGTGTCTGCCTGGACCTCTCCCAACAGACAGCTTAACAGAACTAAAAGAGAAGCCCTATTTTTCAACTTAGTACAGTAGAGAGCAGGTAAGCCCTCTGCTTCGGGTACCTCCCAAATCCTGGACTTCAAGTTGCATTGGACTGTAGCATCCAAAATTCCCAGACAGCCACAGCTCTCTTAGGTGATCAGCAGTGTAGCTCTGTGTACTTCTCCAGGTTTAGAAAAGGGGTTTGATTTTGGGGGGCCATTTAGAAGCAGTAAGAATCATTTCACATGTTAGAGAAGAGGCCAGGTCAGTTGCTCAGTATTCCTTCCCTATCCTGTTTGACACACTTGTCCAGAGGTGCTATTCAGCCAGTTCCTACAGGTTCTGGAGAACCGGTGGCGATAATTCGGAGAACTGGCAAATACCACCTCTGATTGGCTGACCGCGGCAAATACCACCTCTGATTGGATGACTGCATAGCCATGCCCACCAAGCCACGCCCACAGAACCGGTAGTAAAAAATTTGAATCCCACCACTGCACTTGTCCCAACTGAATTCCTCTTATGCCAATTTTGGTGCCCAGAGTTTTCTGTAAGGCAGTCTTTCTGCTTGTGGAACCACATACTGTAGCTTCTCGTTGTTTACTCTTACCCATGTTGGCTAATGCTGACCTACAAGTTCAACAACATCTAGACAGCACAGGTTCCCCACTCTGTCTTCATGCTTACTGTTTTCTCATGTCAACCCTCAGCTACAAATATTCTCCTTTATTACTACTACTTTCCTTCTGATATCTTCTAGAGGTCCGTTGTTTCAATTTTCTTATCCAGTCTCATTCTCTCACTGGTTGAATACAAGAGTGAGCAAAGCCATGTGGCTTACTTGAGCCATACTTGGCTTTCATTATACTTGAAGTGGTGCTTTTTTGAATTGGGGAATTACAGGAAAGATAGGGGTATTTTTTTAGCACATTAAAAACACTGCACATCATGAAATTACGGTACCACGTGTCTTTCTAGATCACTTTTTTCACCAAAACAAGTGCATTTCTGTTACATAAGATTACATTATATTAAAAGTACCGGTAATTTAAACAAAAGTTTAAACAATTACAAAGAAATGTTGCCATTCTTAGAGGACTTTCTGGAAATATTGAAAATATATCTCAGTATCCTAAATGCTTTAATAGATTTTTTTGGACCATTATTTCAGCTTTGAGTAATCATCTTTAGGGGATAAACAATCCTTTACTGGCCAGTAAATATTTCTTTCTAAATGTTTATGTGTGTGTGAAAGTAAAAATAAATATTAAGATGATAATAATTTTCAGAGTGTAAAACAAGCCTAGTTTAAGAAGTTGTGAACAGAGGCTCTGTTCATTTCCCCTGAATCCCAAATATTTTAATGGTCTAACTCATGTAATTTCATCCTGTCTGGAGGTGCCAGTATGGAAAATCAAATTAACAAAGATGCTTTGCAGGCTAGACAGTTTTAAGTCAACTATGGATATCGTAACATTAAAGAAATATAATTTCACTAATGTGGAAATTGTTTTGGGATGTAAAGATGTGGATACAGAGCTGTTAATATTAGAAATACCAGTTACTTTATCATTGTAGGATCACTTAATTTCCAGACAGGACAACCATATCAAATTAAAGAAGCCATTGTCAAATTATGAATAATCCATAGTTACACACAATACAACATCCTGAACACACAACAAAGCAACCAGATGCCCACACTTGATCTGCCCTCAAAACACGCTTTTGTTTGCTTCCAATTTTGATCTTCAACTTGGCCTGCTAGTTTATTCAGTTTTATCTTATGAATCTGTATAGGTAAGAGGTAAGCTTCTCTCAAAAGAACAAACCGAGAGAATCTAGTTAAGAAACGCCATAATTGAGGACAGGAGTAGGTCAGCTGTGACTTGAACACAGGGCAACTGAGGATGGATTCTCCAGAGATGGGCAGAATCTAGAGCAAGGCCAACAGCGATAGACCACTGATCAGAACTGAAACCTGAGAGCTGCCTGCACATTTCAAATTACATAGCTAGATCTGTATTGGCTTGTGGATCAAGCTGCTATTGGAATAAGAGATATCTTCTTCCAAATCTTATCTACCAGCTTCTCCCAACTGGATGCATTCCAAATATGAAGGGAATATATTGCCCATACTTTGAACCAGCCCAAAGGTTCATGCCAGCTAGCAAGTCCGTAGTAGCCCTAATATTTCTGGAAGGCACCTGCTTAAGGACTGATAGTTATCTGCACCAAGAAGCCAGTATATCTTCTGGCAAAGAGTTTGCAAGAAACATTCCTGATCTCTCAGGAATTGATTATCTGAACCAACCATTTCATCAATTCTGAAACCTGCAGATAACTTTTGCCCTCCAGATGTCTTGCAGATGTTGCATACCCCTCAGCCTCAGCCAGTACGGCAAAGAGTTGGCTAAAACAGGAAGGCCACTGCTTTTCCACCCTCTGGTATTGTTAGGAGCATACGTCATCTGTACATGTGGTCTGTTATTTCAGTGCTCCGTTGATTTAAGACTGCACATTATTTGCTGGAGTGAGATGTAAATTAGGCGACAATTGTATATGCTCTAGTATTTTTGCACACAGTGGGCTTACTTCTGAGTAAGGTTTTGGTAAGTTATTAATGAATGAAACTTAGCCTTATCTTTTGAGTTAACTGGTCCCTGGCCTTTATTCTTGCTTCAAAAATTGTATGTGCGTGGTATGTGTGCATGTGTGCACACTTGCATTAGCATGTGTGTTGTTTGAGAAAAGCAAGAATGAGCTTTTGGTATTTTTGATTTATTTGGGAAAACGTTCCACCTTTTTCTCTCTCTCAAGTGATCAACCGTTGTATTTCTGGCAACCTCGTAGGAGAGCTCTGTTCACAAGAGTTTAACAAGATCAAATTAAATGTATGTCATGACATGAATTGTGTTCTGTATGTTTTTCAGCCCAAATCTTTCTGTTATTCTTTAACGTTTAATAAAAACATTTAAATTTTTTCTTTGTCTCAGGTTGTGTTTGTCTTTCTTGCCTTAGGATGATAAAAAAAAAAAAGAAGATAGCTTCTTAAGAGGTCTTTGGATCCCAAAGTTGAGGCAGGATTCTGAAGGTTAGTTAGACCATTGACTGCTGCTGTGACTCTTTATAAAGAATTTGTGACTCTGCTTTAGAGTTGTTGTTTTTAATTATGAGAAGTAGAACAGTGTGAATACTTACATTGGGTATTTATATTTTTAATTCCACACATAGATGAAATTAATTTGGAGTTAGCGTAGACACTGTTCCCCAAACTTGTTGGGAGTGAAATAAAATTGTTCTATGCACAGCCCCTTAAATAATATAAAGCCTCCCAAGCAAATCAGGAATATGTTTGTAGTTCTAGAGCAGGGGTCTCCAAACATGGCAACTTTAAGACTTGCAGACTTCAACTCCCAGAATTCCCCAGCCAGCCATGTTGGGTGGGGAATCCTGCGAGTTGAAGTCTACAAGTCTTAAAGTTGCCAAGTTTGACGATTTGGAGATCCTTGTTCGAGAGGTTTGAGTGCCAAAGAACTGTCTTGACATCTCCAGATAGGGTTGGGAAGCTCCTCCTAAGAACTGCTGCTGTACATTATAGACAACCTAGAACTGGATGGTTTAGGCGCCGAAGAAGATCATCTAAAAAGGAGAGAGAGCCGCGCACACACAGTAGAACAGACATAGTTTCCTGCCATATTACAGGAGATTATTTTGAGACCAAAGGTGAAGATGAGACCGACCAACCATACTGATCATAAAAAAAATCAAGAATTACAGATTTGAAAGAGAGCCTAGCTTGCCTCTAAAGCTGAAGAGAATACAAAATTCAGTCCCTATTTCTGTTACAAATGCCCCAAACCCCCCAAAATAAAAATGGACCTCAGAATCCTACTAAGATGCTTCCCGTTCATCTTCTAATAATGAAACGGGACTCTTTTTCTCTCGGAATGTTGATGGACTAAGAATGGAACATTAAAGTTATTATTAGCAAAGGGCGTGGGATGGATTCGCGTATCATTAGACATAAGTTGTCATTACCTTAAGTAGAGATTGTTCTTGTATATTTTCGTACACCTTCCCGATGGAACATCATGATCAAGGACTCACCTAAGACCAAGGTCTTGGAGTCATCATAACACCTAAGGAGAAAGTCAAAATATCCTAGCAAAAATCCTAACATTGAGGCTGAATTTTAATGCCACCTAGTGGTATTGCATCCAAACATCTAAAAACTAGGCATCAGGAAGCAAGCCATGTTGAAACATTGGATTTTTAATAGGAATCTAATCTCAGGATTAAGGGTATTGGTGGACATAACTTCCACATCCATAGTTTGTTGCTTCCTGAGGTGACCGTTTTCACACAGAAAGAGTTTCCTGATCTTATGGAGGACTTCAATGTCACCACTGCTGTCAATTCGATTCATCAATGCAGGTAGTCCTCAACTTACAGCAATTTGCTTAGTGACTGTTCCAGGTTACAACGGCACTGAAAACTTATGATCATTGCAACATCCCCATATTCACATGATCAAAATTCAGATGCTTGGCAACTGACTCACATTTCACTTAACAACCATGTTACTAACTTAACAACTGCAGTGGCTCACTGAACAACTGTGGCAAGAAAGGTCGCAAAATGAGGCAAAACTCACTCAGCAACGGTCTTGCTTAGCGAAAGAAATGGGCTCAATTGGTAAGTCGAGGACTACTTGTATATAAAAAAGACATTGCCATGGGTCTGCTCAAAATCAGACACCACCCAGTGAAGGAACTTGCCAGCTAACTTGAAGATCTTCTCCACATTACTGCCAAAACCAGTTTGGTGTTCCAAGAACATCCAGCAAGATGCAGTGATGATAACTCTTGATTTACATGACATGAATGGGAAGTAGATTCTTGACAGAAGACGGATGGAGGTCCCACTGGGAAAGTAGAAATGAAGGCTTAATATTTAGAATCTTAACATACTATTATAACACAAGTCATCCATGAATGGAGTCCTAATTAATCTCTAGAGCTCAGCCAGCTTTTTGTGTAGAAGTTGCTTTGTATAATTTATGCACGTACAGTATGTGGCTCTCAAGCCTGTCCTGAATTTCTCTGCCAGATTTCCAGAGAAATAATTTAAACATTTTTATCTTGTTTGGGATCTGTTGAGCATGATTTATTTCTGACCTAAGTAAAGTTCATCAGTCATTTGACACCCTCCTAACGCCAGCTTTATTTATGGCAAGAACCTGGAAGTCTTGGGTCATATGCAATAGGGCAGTGCCACCGCAGAGTCATCGTTGGCAAGCCACAATAAGAAAATATTATTGCACTCAAAGCCTATTACAGCACTTGGTCAGAGACTGGGAAATGGGCTTTGGAACTGGCCTGAACTGGTTTCCTCCCCCCCTCAGAACATTGGGACATCTTGATTATACTCTGTCACAGAGGATATTCAAAACAACATGGCGATCTAAGTGTTTTTGTTTGTCTTTAAACGAAAAAGGATATTTACAACCTGGAAAGGGTGCCCTGCCCTAAAGTGATTCATTTAAAAACATACCCAGGCTTTCCAGTTTAGGGTTGATAGGTAGCAGTGAAGAGATGAAGAAACATGAAACTAACAACCATCTAGATTTTTACAGCCCAGATATCGTCCCCCATAAAGGTATCAGGACCTGTCCTGCAAATCATGGTGTTGAGACCTAACAACTTGATGAATTTTACTATCACAGTACCCAAAATTGCTGCCATTTCCTCATAGCCAATTAACAGCTTCAATTACAATAGCAACGTAGAGTCTTAGACTTATATACCGCTTCACAGTGCTTTGCAGCCCTCCTTAAGCGGTTTTACAGAGTCTGCATATTGCCCATAACAATCTGGGTCCTCATTTTACCCACCTTGGAAGGATGGAAGTTCTGAGTCAACCTTGAGCCTGGTGAGATTTGAATTGCCAAACTGCTGGCAAGAATTAGCCTGTAATACTGCATTCTAATCACTGCGCCACCATGGCTCTTCAACCTCATTTGAGTTATAAAAATACTCCCTGTGTTGAAGACAACCCCAGATGACTTCAGGAATATGACCATCTTGCTCTTGGCAATGCTAGGGAAGGAGTTAGCAGTTGCCCTCTTGAAGAATGTGGTTTAAAACCAAAACCAAAACTCCAGATTGGTCTAAAGATTGGCATTTCCTGGTGGTCTTATATGGAAGGATTGAGAGGCCTCTTGTGCTTAGCTTTGTGAGATCAGCCAAAATCAGCTAGGTATTGCCATTGTATTTCGTTATAAACAGCCACAAATCCACTTGAGACAGTGTCTGATAACAAGGAAAGTGTTGCGAAGAGAGGAAATTAAGCCAGCTTTCTTAGAAATAAACAACAGACATCAGTCCTGTTAACAAGACCTTTCTACACTCCCCTGCCCAATATTACTAGCCTACACCGCCCGTCATGGATAGAAACAGATCAATAGTCCTTTTAAAGTCTCACTTCCCTCCTTTCTCCCTAGAGCTTTCGACCAAATTTAGTCAATCAAACCTGGAATGACTTGATTGCATATGAGCAGAGAAAGCCTCCTAGCAGCCAGGGTCACTTGCAGCTTTTAAGTCAATCATCTGTTATCCCACAGGTTCTTGTTCTTCCTTTTAAGGAAGGATCCTGGATTTTGCTTCAGTTGTTTCAAATCTTAATCAGTAAAAAGAGAGGTTGTACAACTCACACGGAGGTCAGCGGGACCACTGTCTTCCAATATGGATACTCTGTCCTTTCACAAGTTAGGGGTCCCAAAGCTGGACTGGAGCCAGGGGCCCAGTTGGGGAAAGTGGATTGTCCATTCTGATACCAACTTTTACAGGGGGTGGGTGAATGGATGGATGAACCAACTTCCTGGAAAGACTGTGCCTTCCAAGTTTTACAGTCAGGCATGAAGACCTTGCTCCCTTGTCCACCATTAAAGATCCATCAGCATATTAATGAGACTTTTGGGTGGTGAAACGAAGTTTGATTGATCGCAGGATTTTTAATGTGGAGAGCATGTGACGGTTGGACTCCTCTTTCCTGCAGGTTCAGGTGGTACCATCTCAGCAGAGATGAATAAGTACATCCTCAAACAGATGTCAAGTTTGAATGATGTATTTGGACCAGGAAATGTCTTTATTCAAAGGGGAGATGAGGTCAATGCAGTTGATCCTTTTCTGATATGTAGGAAGCATCCTTTTTTCATTCAAATATTTCAAATATGGGCCCTGGTAGTAATTGACAGATGCTCTGTGCCAGCTTTCCAGAGCTCGCCTCCTGAAATTCATGATTCATTCGAAAGTGGTGAGAGCCTTTCTGAACGTATTGCAGCCGAGATGTCAGGAGGGCAATTTGTTTATCCATTGCTATGGCTTTATCATGAAACGCTCTCGGTGCCCTAGAAACCAGACTTGCTCTTCTTCCCTCCCTATATTACACAAGGATAATTCTGCAAGACTGGATCAAGGGTAGGTAGTCCGTGACCTTCTCGATGCTGTCAATTGCAACTCCCAGAATCAATAGCAATAGCACTTAGACTTATATACCGCTTTACAGTGCTTTACAGCCCTTTCTAAGCAATTTACAGAGTCAGCATATTGGCCCCAGTAATCTGGGTCCTCATTTTACAGACCTTGGAAGGATGGAAGGCTGATCTTGAGCCGATCAGGATCGAAATGCCGAAGTGCAGGCAGCCGGCAGGCAGCAGAAGTAGTCCTGTAGTATTACATTCTAACCACCGTGCCACCACAGCTCAATAGCCTTGTGATTTGGGATTGCACCAAGATGTAGTTCAGCAGATCTGCTGGATGACAGTTTTCCCCACCTGAAATGTACATGCTCCATGCTGCCATGAACAGGGGAATGAGAGGATTCCTGAATGCTCCACCCAGCCAGCTTCCCGCAGAGCCATTCTCCCTCAAATAGCAGACAAGACACTTTAAGGCTTTTGGAATTACACGGGAAGAGCATGGAGATGATTGAATGATTATGGCCAGCGATTATGGTTCATTTATTTGGAATTACAGGTAGCCCTCAACTTACCACCATTTGTTCGAAGTTACAATGGCACTGAAAAAAATAACTTAGGACTGTTTTTCACACTTACGACCGTTGCCGCATCCTCTTGATCTCAAAATTCAAATTGCATGGCAACAGGATAGTTGTTGCAGTGTCCTGAGGTCATATGATCACCCTTTGCAACCTTCTGAGAAACAAAGTGAACTAAATTTGCTTAACTGTGTGACGAACTTAACAACCGCAGTAATTCACTTAACAACTGTGGCAAGGAAGGTCGCAGAGTGGACAAAAACTTATTTGGCAACTGTCTTGCTTATCAACCTAAATTCTGGGCTCAGTTGTGATCATAACAACTCCCTGTGTAACTTCCATGAATTTCTGAGGGAATGAAGTCAGGTATTACCGGAAGAATGATCCAAACATTATCAAATTGCCTGTTCCTGCACTATGTAAGCCTGAACCTGGAGGGATTGGAGCCAAGAATTCTACCCATAATGCTTTTCATTTGTTCCCGTCTTTTTCATTCTACTGTAGGATGTTGAGGGGATGATAACTTCAACTAATTCTTTGCTTTTCATGTCAACATTACTCTGTTTTTGTGTCTGGTGCCCTCTTGTGGCAAACATTTGGCTGTATATCTTTTTCTGAAGCACCTCCTCTGTTTTTTTAGGTCTCATTGTGATTGCTGTAACGTGCACCTGTGCTCATACCTTTGCAAAATGATTTACCTAGATCGTTCCATATTTTGCACTTCCAAGCTCCCTTATTTTGAATTGGTATAGTTCTGCACTGGCCCCGGGGAGTTTTGTTCTAAGTACGTTGATGGTTATTATTACACTGGAATAGCAGCAACAGTTTCGAAAATGACCTTTCTTCTGAAAATCCAGGACAGTTCAGAAAATAATAATAATGCAGATAATACCCGCAAACAGAAATAGATTGATTATGGCAAAAGAAAGCAAAGGTAGCACCAACAGAAACAGGTGCCTTGGGTGCAATCCCAAAACAATGGGAGCATCACCTGAACACTATTGGCATTGACAAATTCACATCTGTCAATTGCAAAGTCCAGCTTTACTCAGAACAATTTACATCCCATGATGATAACTCCAACACCATAAAACTTTAACATCTGCCTGGCCCAGATACTTGGGAAGGGCTTGAATGGCAGACAAAAATGCCAAACATCTGGTTGACTGTGCGACAAACAACAACAATAAACCACCACCACCACCACCATCATCATCATCATCATCCTATCCCAGGTCCGTGGTAAGGACTCAATAGGTAAACAAAAATGCCAAACCCAGTCTGGCCATATGACTGACTGTGTGATGATGATGAATAACAACAACAACCAATAGTAATAGGCGCTTTGGGTGCAATCCCAAAACAATTGGAGCACCACTTGAACACCATCGGCATTGACAAATTCGCCATCAGTCAATTGCAGAAGGCGGCTTTATTTGGAATAGCTTCCATCCTGCAACGATATCTGTAACACTGTCAAACATCCAGATTTGCCTCTCCCAGGTCCTTGGTAAGGACTCGATAGGTAGACAAAAATGCCAAACCCAGTCTGACTGTGCAATAATCAATAATAATAATAATTAATAATATCCTGCACCGATACCTTTAATGTCCTGAAACAACAATATCTATCTAACCCAGATCCTTGGGAAGAACTCAATAGATGGATAAAAATGCCAAACTAAGGAAGAGGAGGAGGATGGAGAGGGGTGGGAGGAGGAAGAGAGAAGGAGAATTAAAATTTGGAGTAACATCTGGGACAATCCAAAAGAGACTGAGAGACACCCTGGTTCAGTCAAAAATAGATACAGTTATAACATCAGAAAAGATTTCAAAAAACAAGAGCAGAAAGTCCAATGGGCAGCAAGAATAATTGTGAGATGAGGAACAGGATGAAGTGGAAGACAACGGTTAGATAAAAGAAATCTGAGTCAGCGCATATCTGTAACCTGAGTAAATATCTCAGGCACGATCCTGCCTAGCTCTCAAGGAGATAAAAGGAAGGAAAGGGGGACCACACCCAGATTCTGTAACCTTATACAGCCAGTCTTCAACGTACAACAGTTCGTTTAGTGATCGTTTGAAGTTATGACAATAAAAAAAGTGACTTCCAACCGTTTTTCACACTTATGACCGTTGCAGCATCCCCATGGTCACCTGATGTACGTTCAGATGCTGGACAACTTGTTCACATTTATGATGGTTGCAGTGTCCCAGGGTTACGTGATTCCCTTTTTATGACCTTCTAACAAGCAAAGTCAATGGGGAAGCCAGATTCACTTAACAACCGTGTTACTAATTGAACAACTGTAGTGACTCACTTAACAAATGTGGCAGGAAAAGTCGTAAGATGGAGCAAAACTCACTTAACAAATTTCTCACTTGGCAACCTACATTCTGGTCTCAGTTGTGGTCGTAAGTCGAGGACTACCTGTAATAAAGTAATATTTAGCATTCATGACTCTGTTGTCCTACTCTGCTCTATCTTGGAGATCAGATTAGTGTACCTTAAAAAAAGATGAAATATATGGATTTTGCATAAATATCTGATGATAATCAAGTTAAATGGTTTGGCAGTAATATGGAAATGTCAAAAAGTTGAAGAATGGTTGACAAACAGTAAAACATTATTAATAGCAAAAGACACAAGAAATAGATTCAGAGAACTACAAAAGAAATTACTTGCTAACAATGATCAAGCTCCTAATAGATTAGCACTTGTGATTTTGAATTTCATATTGAAATTTTATTGCCTCTATCACAGGGATGTCAAACTCAACGCACGGGGTCTGGATCTGGCCTGTGGGGTACTTAGATCTCATCCTCAGGGCCGCCTGGAAACAGTGAAGGAGTGGCCTGTGGTGCCTCTGCCAGCGAAAATGGAGCTTGGGAACTCCGTTTTCATTGGCAGAGGGTTGCAGGAGGCTGTTGCAGCTGAAAACTGAGCTTGGGAGCCTATTTTCACTGGCAGAGCACTTAGGCCACCACAGGGACCCCCCCGACACAAGTGACATCGAGCTGGCCACACCCACCCTGGATCCCCGAGGTCAAACAAAACCGTGATGTGGTCCTCAATGAAATCGAGTTTGACACCCCTTCTCTATCAGAACAAAAAAGGAAAATTCACAAGGAACAAAAGATCAGCTAATTAATATTTTTTAAAAATGAAGAAAACTCAACTTACAAATAGCTTGAATTCATAATTAAAAGGGATTTAATTCTCCTCCATGGAGTTAAAGTCAGTCATTTTAGAAATGAGTGGCAACACTGCAAGCATTCAAAAAAGTCGATGCAACCCTAAGCACAATCAAGCACTCCGAATCCATTGGCGATGTTCATTTTGCTCTCCAAATTCATGGAGATCTAGCCCTAACCCTAGTTGCATTTTCCCACGAATGGAATTTTCCCATGTATCTTACCAGGAAATGTAGATGAGGCTTTCTTGAAAAGTTGGTGCTCTCCTAGGCAAAATCCAGTACTCCAAATCCATTGGCAATCTCCATTTTGCTCTCCGAATTCATGGAGATCTAACCTTAACCCTAGATGTATTTGCCCCCAATGAGATTTTCCCATGCATCTTAGATAAGGCTGACTCAAAATTAGGTGGGCGCCAAATTTTTGAGCCAGCCTTATCTACATTTCCTTTAAAATACATGGGAAAATCCCATTGCTGGGCAAATACCCCGATGTTAGGGTTAGGTCTCCATGAATTCAGAGCAATAAATGGACATTGCCAATGGATTCAGAGTGCTATTTTATGGTTAGGAGGGCACCGACTTTTTAAAGTCACACTTACCTATCTTTCCTGGTAATATACATGGGAAAATCCCATTGGGGGGGGATACATCTAGGGTTATGTCTCCATTTAATTCGGAGAGCAAAATTGACTTCGCCTATGAATTCGGAATGCTTGATTATGCTTAGGAGGCCACCAACTTTTCGAGTCAGTCTTATCTCTGTTTCTTGCTAAGGTACATGTGAAAATCCCATTGGCGGGCAAATACACCTAGGGTTAGGGTTAAGTCTCCATGAATTTGTAGAACTGGCAGAGCAACCCATGGGGAAAATTGTAGAGACTATTCATTGTAGGAGCTGATATTTTTAAAGGCTTGGATTGTATCTTTTCAAAGAAATAGCCAGATTTTAATTTTTTTTATTATTTGTATAGAAGCTAGGTGATTACTGTTTTGTGGTTAGAAATTAGATCTTCTTCCAAGAACCACATATTTCAAACTTAGGTATGATAGTAGTCTGCCCTCAGATACTTGATCAAACCTGTATTTAGAAGAATCAACTGAAAGAAAATGATACAATGAAAACAACTATCAATTTACCATCTTTTCACACAAGAGGGCATCAAAGAGCTAAGAAAGTCCAGTTGCCTTTTGAAAAAGCATGATCTCCATAGACATCCAAGAGCTGGTTTGAAGATCTTGCTCTGGCAAATCAATTCACCATCTGCCCCAACAACATCAGTTATTAAAAAAGGGAAATACAATGGATACTGCCTGATCTACAGAGAAAAAAGTAGTTTGAACCCACCAGGGCAGCTTTTTCAAGTTTCTCTTAGCTTTTTGTAACTTAGAAAAACACTTACTGGTACTTGAAACAGACTTTTTCCCATAAATATGAGGGCATTGAATGACTGTTAAACTCTCTATTAAAAATAAAACTACTTTAGCACAAAAGAGAAATTTTATTACTTGTGCAATTGCGTCGCCTAAAGGAGGGTTTGTAAAATTCTCTGCTATGCTTGTTTTCTGTTGTACCATTAGATGTACTGTATCACGACTGGAGAAAATCTTGCCCAAATAACTGGAGTGGGGAATGTACTGTATGACCAGGAATTGTTTGGACTATTGTCCCTAATCAGTGGCCGTGCTAAAACTGATGGTTGGGGTATTGATTGGATTCATCACAAAAAAGATTCACAAAAATTATCTTCCCTCTTTTGCGTACTTAATTGAAAGACAATGATATTGAATGACTGATTTATAGGAGTTCTCTGTTATTAATATGTTCACTGATCTCCCACTCCCATTAGTAGGGAGAACCCATTCAAAAACTGTAATGTGTTATGGTGAAACACTTTTACCCTGAACCAACTCAAGAGCAACTGAAACTTGGAAAGATATTTTAAGAATATGTTATTGTAACTTCACTATTTCGTTATGACTTTGCACTTCCTCTGTATTCCGTACTTCCTTGTCTTTCAGACTGCAGAAAACCTTATTTATTTATGTCTTACTGTACATTTACTTCATGTTTAAAAGATTTGATGTCTAAAATTCCTAAGAGATACAGTGCTACTGTGTACATCCAACTCTTTCAAGGGCAGCTTCAGAAATCACAATGGTATTCAACAGAGCTTTCAAAATGGAACCAACTTAACAATGAGCTTCCTCTAAACTAGAAAAATCTGCTAATAATATGACTTAACAGAGCAAATGGAACATTTAGCTTGTAGCCATCCTCCCAGTTAGGCTCCCTGTGCTTTAGCAAGAACAGTCATCTGGTTAGGATATAAAAAGGCCTTATTAGAAATGGTGAGGTTTGGGTAGTGTCACAAATAGGGGTTTCTCCTACTTTTACACAAATCAGCCCAAGGTGCTTTTATTTATATAAGATTTGTAAGACCCATTAAAGCAGAATGGAAATCTTAAATAAACCATTGCTTATAGGGACAGGCACAAGATTGAGAACATGGTTTGTTTCAAGCTCAGAGTGGGAGCTCAATTCAGAGTATTTCAGGTTGGTTGTGTAGGAATGAAACAACATTCAAAATGTTTCAGTATTACAGAAAATATTGGGAACTTGGAACAAGTTCTTTGCTTTCTTGTTTTCCATCAAAAGTCACAAGAGTATGTGTGCTGCCAGTCTATGCTGAATTTTTTTTTTCATAAGATATTCCAGTTTTTGTCTGAGAATTCAAGGCAGCAAACATGGGATGTCTCCTTATTTTTATTCCCAAAACAATTTGGTAAACTAGGTCAGGCTGAGATTATATGCCCCAAAGACCATGATCAATGAAGTATTATAACTACTACACTGCACTGCACTAAACTCCATTGCTAATTGCCTTCCAAACTGCAGTAAAATTGATAAAAGATTTTGGAAACATTAAAACATTAAGGAAAAATAAGAATAATCAACTGGTTTAAATTATATAAGTGGAGAGCCTTGTTAGTCTATGCCAGCAAAAATTAGGATACTGGGGGCACCTTTTAGAATATGTAATTGGGGAAAGCCCTGGGGGCTTCTCAATGGAGAAATCTTTTTAAGTTTTAAAAATCCTGGAGCTCCCAGTCAACCCATTAATATAATGAGACTACTATTCAGAAACATTTCTTACAAGGCTCCTTTTTTCTTTTGCAGTCTGCCAACTCTATGGCATTTTCTGATGCTTTTGAATGTATGTAATTGGGGGAGGGAGGGAATTGTTCATGCTAATACATGAATATTAAAATTACAACAAGATATAAAAGGGAAAGGCCATGCATCCTGGGGCTAGGAAACAATCTTCTGGAATTAAGGCACCCCACAAGTCTATGGACTTGTGAAGATGAAGACTGATTAGAAATATGGATTTCTAAACCTTGTCTTCCAAAACTACATCAACACTAATGTTGTATGTTGACCCATTCTTTTTTTAGCAACCTTTTAAAACCATATTTTCCCAAATGGCATGGAACGTAATAATGGAAATATTACGCTGACGGTTCTAAATAAGCCAAATTACACTAAAATATAAATTCAGAGTATCTATTAAAGTATGTAAGTTGGGCACATGGTCACACCAAAGTAAACTGCCAAACTAATTCCAATATAGTAAACATTTACAAATACTAATTTTTAAGATGCCTCACAAAAGAGATTTAACTGCAGATACCCAGGCTCGGTTTCTCGGCTGTTATTTTTTACACTTCTGTTGGACACTGGTCAGACTGTTGGAGATTATAGTTGAGAGTTCCCTTTAAAATGTCAGTCTCAAAGAAGTTAATACCTGCATGCTTCAAGATTCAGAATAGCAATAGCAATAGCACTGTATTTATATACCGCCTATCAGGGCTTGCAACCCTCTCTAAGCGGTTTACA
>JANHJO010002418.1:150011-166188 GCA_032468235.1 Pseudoxyrhopus heterurus | reverse complement strand
CCAAGCAGTCACCATGCTTCCAGGGTCTTTCTTCCCACTTGGAGCAGAACCCAAAAGGATATTTCTTCCAACACAGGCATCAAGACGTTGCACACATTCCTCAAAAGTGTGCAGGTTGCATCACAAGTCCACTTTCAACATTCTCAATAAAGTAGCAATAGCTTGCAGATAGCCTTGGCTTACACCTATGTAGTTTGTTTTCACTTTTAAGGAAGCATAAACTTTGACTGTATTGGAAAGTATTATTTTTAAATATCAGCAATATGAAACCATCCCTCTTCTACTTCTTGGAGTAAAGTAAATAAAGACATATAGACTTTCAAATCAACTCCTAAGTTTCTATCAGATTATCAAGTGTCTGGCTAGAAGAGATGTGTGTCTCCATCTAAAAGGAGTGCAAGCCGGAATTGTAATGTACTGCACATTTAGAATGTTTTCCTTTACCCAACCCAAATAAAGTTGATTTGTCCCATACGAACAGTATTTTTCACATATATTTCCATCTCAGAAAAACAAATGTACATTAAGCAGCATTAATCTGAAAATGAAACAAGGCTGCTTGATTGTTTTAATTCTTTCATTTTAAACAGTTAAAAGTTTCAAATAAACCGCTGACTAAATAATTGAAGTTGGCATACATTGTCAAGGATGAATGGAAAAGTCCATTAAATGCTGCGTTTGACAGACCCAAACTTCCACCTTAAAATTATAAAGGTACATCAGAAGTATTACTGGGCTGTGTGAAACCTACACAGATTGCGCATTTTCGGTAGACAAACATGATCCTTTTTCCAAGTCTTCTACCTGAATGCAATCCAACAACAATTCAGGTCAGCCTGAAAGAGAAATTAAAAAATCCTAGACATGAGTAAGTGATAATGATAAAACTAGCAACGAAAATTGTTTATATGCTTACAACTGTTAAAATCTAAGTGGTATTATTGGTGTCCTACTCTTTACTGATACCCCCATCACCCAAAACAATCTAAGGCCATTTACATGTACATATCCATGCCCTTGCAGCCACTAGGAGACAAAAAATATATAACCCATGGAACTAAAACACTTAATTATCCCTATTCTAGATCTGATTGTTGCCAAGTATGAAGGCTGAAGTAGAAAACATGCAAAGCAGACAAGTGTCCACCCTGTTTTGTAGGATTATTTGGCCAGATTGATAACTTAAAATGAACCCATTTACTTTGTGGAAACAGACGGAACATAGAATATTTATTAATGGCTTTAGCAAGAGATTCAAGGGTACACCTTGGATAAATAAGTAACTTTCCTACAGATACCAAGAAGTATTAATTGCGACAAAGGTCAAATTATACAGGGTCTAAGAATCTAGCTATCTCTACATTTCTGTCCTAAGATTTATTCCTGAATTTCTTTCTCATACCTTATTGACTTTAAAATATCAACTGCTTCCTAATAGCAATAGCACTGTATTTATATACCGCCTATCAGGGCTTGCAACCCTCTCCTAAGGGATTTACTACCCAGTTCATGGTGGCACCTCTGTTATGTCTACCAAATAATACTGTCTGTCTCAGAATCCTTATTCCCTCCCATGCCAGCCAAAAGGCTTTATAACTCTTCGCATTCCCAAACTCTTAATGCCACAAGATGGCTGGCAGATTGAAATGGACACCTGAGTAAAATATCTTTAAATCACATTTTCATTAAAAAAAAATGCAAGGGAGTTAAAAATAGAAGTTCTTTCTATTGTGAGCACTGAAAGTCTGCAAAGAGAAGGAAAACATCTTTGATGGTTATGGATTTTAACTTAAGGATTAAATTTTATTTTTAATTAATTAAATTTGATTAAAAATATAGAACTTATTTTAAATGTACTAGATCTTTATCCAGAGCTTGTGTGTGCGATGTATTTCTTTTAGACTTCCAGACTAATATGGAAGGTTCCTAAAGCTATGGGCACTGTGCAGCAATTTCATCTTTTCTTCTTTAATATACACAATTTGTACTCATAAATACAGTGCTGGGACAAGATAGGAATGTTACAAATGGAGGTCAGCACTATCTTGTCCATTTATAAAATACTCTGTAATTTATTTTTGCTATTAAAAAGAATACATTTCCCCCTCAAAACCCAGACCCCTTAAAAGGGAATATAGAACACAAGAAACTGATGGGTTGTGTTAAAAGCTAGGGGTGGATGAGCTTTCTCCAAAATTACCACTACGATATACTTTCTTATTCCATCGTACAAAGCATATTGGGTTGAGGATTATTCAGGCTGCAAATAAGTTTAATTGCTGCCACATATTAGTAATGCTCACTTACACATGATTCCACAGCAAAAATATTTTGGAAAAACAGATCAACAAAACACTTCTCTCCTTGGGCAAGGAACAGGTTGTTTCTCTTTAATCTTGAATGGAGGACATGCTTGGTCCTTGCTACCGAGGCTATGGACTGCACAAATAGTGATAAAAGTAGCCTATTTATTTTTATTTTAGTGGTGAAATTTTGGTGCTAAAGGGCCTCACTTAGAAAATAATTCAAAGACCTCAAATAATGTGATGATGATGCAGTAACCCCTCCCAGCAAGGACAACTTCTGAAGGTGTTTAGATAATCCATATGTGAAACCTAGATGCCTCAATGTTACCTTTTTTTCAACACAGTGCAGCTGGATTTTTGTGACCCATTGCCAAAATTTGGAGGCCAGGGGTAATGGCTGTGGAAAGACTGCAGAGAAACTAGGGATTACATGATGCCTATGTGTTCCCAACCATGTTTGAATAATGCCTCTGAACCCAAATATCTACTGAAGCTGTGTGGACAAGGTCAGCACAGAATTTATTTTTTTTAGATGGCACAGGCTTTCATTTTTGCTATTAGTTACATCAATTTTCAAACTACTCAGGCGTAGATAAAGATATAAAATGGATTGAAATATGAAGTTATATAAGCCTTATTTAATTAATCCTAAAAAACAGGGAAGCTGTCAGGCGCAAGGAACCAAAATGGCACTGTGATCTTATCAGAGAAACTGATCACATTATTCTGAAGCAGTGAAGCTACCACAAATTAATTTCTCAACTGCAAATATATGTGCTCTTTCTGTAATACTATACCATTTGCCTCTACTGAACTTTCCATCGGGCACAGCCTATAAATAACATATAAATAAAAATAACGCATAAATAAAAATAACGATCTATTTAATGACCTTTTAGGTTTTGTCTAAGGAGATCATTGTTAAAACGCTGTGGGACACCAATAATTAAACATGGATGAGATACTATCAATCTAACAATGATATATAAATTCTAAATACAAGTTCCTTTTCAGACTAAAGCCAAAATTTTCAAACAGTACGCATGGCCCTTCCCTGTAGGAGATAAGATATAGACTCGAAGCATTTCTGAATGAGAAGCATGTCCATAGCTGCCAATAAATAGGAATACACAGCCATGCAAGTTCTCTCTTTGCCGGAAATGCCAACAAACCAGAGTACACATCAAGAAGGCTCTAAGTCAGGAACCGGCTCAGTGGAAAATAGTTAAGAAAGCCACTTAATTCCTTCCCTCTAGCTGGAGCAGTTAGCAGAGTTACATACTTTCTTCTAAGCCTCACAGAGATCATTACTCTATCTGTCGGGCAAAAAAGATTTTCTCCTATCTCTCATATTACACAGAATTTCAGTTTGCTTCCAGGAATCGATGGCCATAATATTACAAAACACCATTTTTTACATTTCTACAAAATAGAAGAAGTGTAGATGGAAACATTTCCTATAAAAACAACCTCTGTCCAAAATTTGCTATCCTTTTACCTGCCTCTGTTTATCTTTGGACGCACTTCATTCATCTTGCACCAAACAAAGTGTGTTTGTGTGTGTATATATAAACTAATAGCAAAGGAATGGATAGAGCTAGAGTAAGGAAATTTTTAACATTTTGCAATTAGCATACAGCATAATCTATGTCAGAGGCCCCCAACTTTTGGGGCACCAGGGACCGGTTCCATAGACAAAGGTGGAGCAGAGGGGCTGTGGTTTTGCATGCTGCCTGCATACCACAGATGGGGCTCGGCTTGTTTGCGCGGTCCGGTTTCTGACATGCTGTGGCCTGGTGCTGGTCCATGGATGGGAGGTTGGAGGCCCCTGATCTATGTGATCTGTTACAATGTATAAATAGGAATTTGTAATATTCTGTAAAGATTCTTAGACCTATCTGCATATTTGATCTCACTCAATACAAGTAGTCCTCAACTTGCAACAGTTCTTTTAGTGTCCGTTCAAAGTTACAACAGCACTGAAAACAATGACTTGACTGTTTTTCACACTTACGGCAGTTGCAGCATCCTCATGGTCACGTGATCAAAATTCATACACTGGGCAACTGACTCATAGTTATGACAGTTCCAGTGTCCTGGGGATTACCTTTTGCAACCTTCTGACAAGCAAAGTCAATGGGGAAGCCAGATTCACTTAACAACCATGTAACTAACTTAAAAACTACAGTGATTCTTAATAACTGTGACAAGAAAGGTCATAAAATGTGGTAAAACTCACTTAACAAATATCTCTCAAACAAGTTTTGGGCTCAATTGTAGTTGTAAGTCAAGGAGTACCTATATCAGAGAAACAATCCATGATGTCTCCATATCTTGCAAACTTTCCAAAGCGTCACAAATTCCAGATTTTTTTTTTTAAAAAAGCTCAGATCCATATTTTGTAAGTATTGTATATAATCTAAGAACTCACTCTTAAAGAAGAAGCCATATAAAGCTCTATCAAAGCTGATGATTTAGGTAAAAATTGTTAAGTATCTTGAAACACAATGTATATGGAAAAAAACAAAATTGACCAGAATAAGTAAATCTTCAATATAAGGAACTTATTCTGCCAGGTGAGATCATGTAACAAGAAGATAGATGGAAATCCATGAGTATCTTGTGGACAAAAATATATGAGCAAAATAATATATAACAGTAGTAGAATCAAAGCAATATAGGCCTTCATTGTAGATCATAAATAAAGGGCTGATGGCAAAATTGATTTTCATCACTCTCATATCTGCGAACAGTCACTGTGCTAAACAAGGACTACCTGTATAGAGTTAAAACAGAACTTGGAATCATCTACTCTGACCTTAACTGTGATAAGATCTTTTTTATATATAAAAGGCATTTACAACATCTTGGATGGTTTGCCATCCCAGCTTCTTCCAGCCCACTATCACTTAAACATAATTTGTACCATGGTTAAACAGCTTTTACCATTAAGAGCGTTTCCCTCCCTCTTGTTTAGTCAAATCTACTTTCTTATCATTTTCATCCATGGATTCTAATGTTAGGCTATCTGGAGCAAGAAAAAGTGAAATCTACAATATCTCTTGCATGATGAGTCATCCATTTAGTTATCTGAGAGGCTAATTTCTCAAAATACTCCAAAAATAAGATTACAAATAAGAGAAACACAAAAATATCAAGGAAGAAATAGGTGAGTACGAAGGAAATGCAAAGCACAAGAGCCAATAATACCTATAGGAGCCCTAATGCTAAAACCCACAGGCATCCTGTATGTATCATCATGACATGAAAATGAGAAAAAACTCCAGACGTTACAGGTGGTCCTTGCTTAACAACCCTAATTGGGACCTGAATTTCTGTCACTAAGTGAAATGGTTTTAAGATGAAACACCACAACTGTATTGCTTAGTGACACTAGTTCCGATAGTTCTGGTTGCAGTCATTAGGCCAGGACTGCACTGTCATTAGGCAAGGACCTGCTGCTTCTGCTGCACTCACTTTCATTTCGACTCCTTCCATCTATTTATTTCCCACACATCCCTTTTGGCTGCTCTGTCCATCAATAACCATGTTGCCTCCAGCTGTCCATTGCTGTTTGATTCTTGATCTGTTATCTTTTTTTTAGCCAAGCAACAAGATGACTTTTCCCCAGAACTATATTAAGGGTTAGCTAAAACCAGTTCATGTGTAATTAATATATACTTTGACCCTGTAGGAACAAATGCTTCAGAACTTATGGAAATGAGAATATAGCATTTGTCTAGGGTTCTTTAAAGCAGCCATATCTTTCTCAGTTGTAATGGTTTATGGGAATGACCTTAAGAGACAGAGAAGAAACAGAGTCAAGATAATGGTCCGATAAAAGGCAGCTTAGCCCACAGCAGGAATATGGGCAGAGCAAACGGTTCAGAAGGAACCCTCTCTAGTTTCTTGAATTGTAGAGTTGTAATAAAATGTATGGATGACTTTGGGGGATGAAGAGAATAGATGCTATATAGGAAATAATCAGACATGAGTAGGAAGAACCTCCAGTGGTTTAACAATCAGAAAAAGAAACTTAGGAAGGACCCACCCTTCCTAATTGATCAAGCAGTTAAAAATGGCAGCAGGGAGTTTGTGCCCTCAGACTTGCAAGATTTTGTTAATGTAACCTTGTGATAAAATATAATTAGTAAATCTAGTGTGTTTCCTGTCTGGTTTATTTGGGAGGACCGAAAAAGGGGATGGACGGGCAAGAAATGTAATTTAGACTTTGCAAGATTCTGTTAAAGTAACCTTACAATAAAGTAGATTTAGTTCATTAAATTCTTCCTGTCTGGTCTACTTCACAAGGCTGACATCTGGATAATGCAGCTTCTTGGCTTCTTGTGGGTTTCCTGGCTTAGTCATAAGCTTCTGCAGTGGAGTCAGGGTGAGATAAGGTGGAATTGGAGAGACAAATGACCAAGAGTGCATTGCAACTACTTAACTACTTGCATCTGATACCAGGATCAATTATAAAGGACTAGGGTCATGATGCTATCAGACAGTCCTTGTTCAATTACTATTGGTTCAGTGACCATTTGAAGTTACAATGGCACTGAACAAATGGAATTTATGACAGATTCTCAAAGTTAGGGCAACTTCGATCACATGATCAAAATTTGGGCACCTGGCAACCCACCTGCATTTACAACTGAGTGTGTATCTGTCTTTTGGCTGCCCTGTACTTCACCACCACTCTCTGCCCTATGCTCTGCTGCCCTTGCTGTCCCTTTGCTGTCTTCTACCTCCCATTACTGAAGGAATGCACTGGTCTGGCCCTTCAGTTGGGCTGGGAATTGCTGCTGCCAAGGTAGGAGGGTGTGCAAGATACCCAGAGCTCTGCTGCTCCTGCTGCCCCAACTGACCTTCATAAGAAGATGCTTCAGGAAGGTCATCAGCAACTTTGAGAAGGCCAGGCACAGCCTTGGCAAGAAGGCCTTACATGGCATGCCTCATCAGCAGTGGAAAAAGACAGCGAAGGTCAGTTGGGCGGCAGAGGTTCGGAGGGCAGGGCTTTGTGACCACATTGTTACAACGAAAATTCTGGTCCCAGAATTTTTAAGCAAGGACTATCTGTACAATGAGCATAAGTGCAATCAACAAAAGATAATATGCATGCAGGGTTTCATAAAATAATATGCTGACACATTTCAGAAACCTATTTTATATACATTTCCTTGAATAAAAATGACTATTTTTTAGCTTATTATATTTCCTAGTGATTTAATACTTACCACTATAACAGTGGTGACAATAATTCCAACTAAACCAAATTGTTTTCAAAATCTGGTCCTTTAAAAATTAGCATGTTTCAAATGTGCAGAAATGGATAGATTAACACTTGAAATTAAAGAGAAGGAAGATATGGAATATTTTGAAACATGGGATTTGTTTTATCTATGGATAAATAACAAAAACAGAAGTTAGAATGTTTAAAATTATAAGCAAAGGATTAATTTTACCATGAGGGTTTACTATGATATGTTTATTATCAATATGATTTAGTATTAACAATTAAGTATTAATATTATGTGGAGAAAATACTGTTATTATATGATTACTACTAATGAACATTATTATGATGATGATGATTGCTCAAATTAACTGTAACCAGACAACACACCGTTTATACAGACATTGAAATAGTTGCTCTTTCTTTATATAGTAAAAATAAAAAATTTATTGGGGGAAAAATTAGCATGTTTCAAAAAAAACATTTGCCTAAGATTTGCGTCAATAGAAAAGAAGTGCACTTGTTATTTTAAAAGTAACTGAGGGAATCTAAAGTATTATATTTCTGTTAATATAGTATCTAATTCAACTTTGTTTCTAAAGAGTCAACATAGCTAATGCAAATATAAATTCTTCCTTCTCTGACTGCCAACACTTCTCGAATACAAAAAACCTACTGCAGTGTTCTGAAGTTTCAAAGGCTTTTGATAAAATCCCTTACTCAAGATTCTTGATTGCCCATAACAGTCATGAGATAAGAGGAGAAAGTCTCTCTATATCGCTAATTAATTCAAGAATAGAAAATATAAGGTAGGAATAAATATCAATAAAATATAGGTTGCATAATGGAGAAGAGAAACAGTGGAATCACTTAAGAATCTACCGACCCTGTATTTTCATTACTTCATAAACAATTGGATTTGGATGAAAAATAGAGTGGCTCAATTTGTAAATCAGGCAGTTATAGCAAAAAAAAATTCAAAATTGCTTCTATTACACAGGAACTGAGCTGGTAATAGTGAATTAAAGAAACTTCAGTGATTTGGTGTTTGGCAGTGAATAACTGGAAGCAGTGAATAGTTCTGAACAAGTGTATAGCTATTGTGAAAAGGCAACCTTAGTAATCGTTAGGAAATAAATCAGAAAAAAAAGCTGCCAAGCTATCCAATATACCCATGGATAGCTAGTTTTCCCATACAGATGCAGTAGCTATATGTACACACCAACAGACAGGATAATTCTATATAGTGAACATCTGTAAAGTCAGAGGCAAACCATTTTTGGTAGCTAGAGTGACATATTTTAGAAAGGATGAGGATTGCAGTCAAAAGGGCAATTAGGAGGTTGGGGGAGCGAAATCATACCCGTGGCCAGTCATAGATTTGAGGGGTTTTTTAAAATTATTTTGGGAGGAATTTAAGGGGACATTGTTTTGCACTTTAATTATAGTGACACTATTTTAGAACTATTTTAGTTTTTGGTATGTTTTCTGCTAAAAATAGCTGGAAATTCTGCCAGTGATTTTTAACAGTTAAGACTCAAAGGAATGCAAACAATACCGGTAGGAGTTGGGAAGATCTGGAGTCCTTGGACCTCAGATTTACCACTCTGAGCTAGGATGAAAGGTTCAATAAAATTACCTTGTCACCTCCTGCTCTATCCAGAATCAGCCAGCTAGCCTTGGAAGTGATGGCTTACCTCATCCGGTTTAAGACTTCTCTAAATTACCAATTTATAAGTGAATTCTTAACATGTGCATCCAGTCCAGCTCATTGCAAATCTTCAAATGATTATCTCATACGAACTATAGAAGTTTTAATTTTTTACAGGGCACTAGTAAACTGCCGCTGTGAAATATCAGAGTTTTTTGTGCATTAGTCATTAATTAACCAGAGGGTTTCTGTCATTATCATAGGGCAAAGTCTTTAGAAATCTGAAATAAAGATACTGTATCCTTATTAATGAGGGAGCAGGGCTAGAATTGGTCAGATTTTAGTTTATACCGATAGAATTACAGAAACTTCTGAGATCAGTAGCTCAGTCAGAGCAAAAGGAAACAACTCTTGTGGCACCCTAAAAACTAACTTAAGTTTTCACATTGTACAGCGTACATGTCACATTATGAAAAGGATGGAGTTACAACTTGGATAATATGAACTTAATGATGGAATACTATCCTAAAAAAATCAAATTGTTTAGGGTACAATAATGGAATCCACATAAGCTATTATCCTACATATAAGAAAGCCAGTGTAGAAACATGAGAAGTTGAACATTGCTTGGTTTCTGTATTTTGGGTAACAGATAAAAGATTCCAATCTAGGCTCTTGAAGTAATCCATGCAGTTTTAGTCCTGCACGTATACAGCTGGGGCATTTCTTAGAAAAACAAACAAACAAGGATTCAAATTTGCAAATGGTAGATCTGATTTCCCCCCTGAACTGGCAAGCTGTTTGTATCTTCTTTTTTTCAGGAACAGGAGAATAGCACATATGTCCCATAATCACCCTTTCATCATTCATTCAAATTATTCAAGCTATGGAATTTATCTAGCCTGAGTGAGCAGTGAAGGACTGGATGTGAACAAGAGATATTTTTAACAACTCCCAATTCCCCAGAGTATCTTGACATGCTGCTGGAGTGTCTTATATGCCCTTATTGCATGCATTGTGAGAACTGGGAAATTATATTAAAAAACAAACAAACAAGAGTTTGTCTCAGCTGCCTGTGAGATTATTAGCCATGAAGACAGCACTGGCATGAGGCAGAAGACTGCAAGAACTATGCCGTGGGTACTTACATTGTATGGGAGATAACCAAAATATGTTATCACTTTTTTGAATAAGCAGAAGTTTCTCCATTAGCACCATGTTCAATACAGTGCAAACTATTTCTAAGAGTATTTCTACTTCAATCTACTTAGCACAGTATTTCTACTTTTGACTCAAACTATTTAGCACAGCATTTCACTTCTCAAACAAATGTTACTAATTAGCCCACTTCTTTGCCCAAGAATCTTACAAGCCACAATTGCATAATTACTAAGTAAGTTTCTACATTCATATATTCAGATTAAATCACTGCATGCACAAAAAAGGTAAAACTTAGAAGTAAGGACATATTTCAAGAAGCAGCTAGCCTTCAACTTTTACAAGCATTTACTGACAAAGAAAACTAAGAAGCAGAAACAGGGGCTTATCCCACAATAACAGTCTCTGCAGATGAATTTCCAAAACAATCTTCCAAGAAATGAGAGTCTAATTTCTAATAGGAGAAAAGAGCTCTCTTGAGGTTTGAACAAATATTTCCATTTGGATCAAGTTTAATAACTTGGATATATTCAAAGCTTAACAAATGAAAAATAAATAAATAAAAATGCGTATTTTTCCCAGACCCCCCTCCAAAATTCAGTGTTTAAAGTTTCAAATTCTGCCTATATAATAATTCTACTAGTGTAATTTAATCACTATTTATACAATATAAATAAAGTAATATTAGTATATTATATATAAAATATAATAAAGTAAAAATAATATAATTTATATAGTAATAGAGATCTCTGAGGGAAATAAAAATGGTTTTATTATATGTATTAAGGTTTTAGGCAAATATTCAGCTATGTTTGTGAAGACTGTTTCTAATTATGAGTTTGAATTGTCAAATGCAACTGACAGAAATACTAAAAAAGATATAGACAGACAGACAGACACAGACACAGACATATATCACTATGGGGTAGAAGGTTGATCCAGAATTTAGGCCAGCTCAGAATTAGAGCCCTCAGTGCATTGCATATTCTGCTGTCAACATCAGCTCCCAACTGAATATGACTTTTTGTATGCTTTTGAATTATGTTGTCTATAGCAGGAGCCATCTCAAAAAACAAAGCCAGGCTGAATTTTATTTGGACTGGAATGAGACACCACCAGGGCACCTTAACTTGTAGGCTACACTGGAAAGATGGAATAACATCCTGGAGAAGTCAGTGGCAAACTACTTCTGTATTGCTGCCAAGAAAACATAATTGTGTCAATGAAATCACCAGGAATTTAATTCAGCTTCGGAGAGACTGCAGCTCTCTGCTTTACAAATGGAGTGCATTTTTTCTTCTTTTATTTTGTAAAATTAAAGGTGAGAATGGCCACTGAGTGTCTGTTTTCAGGTTGTTTTTACATGTTTTAAAGGTGCTCATAGTAATGATTTACCCTTCCTGGGCCTCTTACTCTTATCTCTCCCTTAAGAGACTCCAGTGATGGGCCTGCTCTTTCTTGGCTGCCAGATGGTTTCCTGAAATTTGGGAAGTTGAGTTACAGTCTCCGACCCCTCAAATATTGCGGTCTGCAACAATCCTGCACACACTTGCTCATGTTCACTGAACTCAATAAAACATTTTTACAAGCTTGACCTGCAAATCTCTTATCAGAATGGAACATGTAACTTTTCAAAAATGCTAGTTTCAAAATACAGCATGTTTGACCTATATATTGAAAATTAATGGGAATTAAAAGGACTGGGTACAGACAAAATCTAGAGTTAAGTATAAGTTTACATTACGTAGCATATATACTCAATGTTCTGGGGGCCAAATAGATAGGACAGGTAGTCCTCAACAATTCATTCAGTAACTGTTTAAAACAGTGGCCCCCAACCTTTTGGGCACCAGAGACTAGTTCTGTGGAGAGGTTTTTCCATGGACCCGAGGGGGCGTGTTTCACATGAATGCATCCCATGGATACGGCCCACTTTCTGGCATGCCATGGACCGATGCTGGTCCACGGACCATGGGTTGGGGATCCCTGGTTTAAAGTTACATTGGTGCTGAATGAAGAGACTGACAACCCATGTCTGAAATTAGGCCACTGCAGTGAACCCACACTGATGTGATCAAAATTTGGCCTTTTGGCAGCCTGTTGGCCCTTATGACCTCAAGGGTGCTGAAACTCCCCCATCCATCTATCTCCCTATCCACCTATCTCCCCCCCCCAACTCTATGTTCTTTGGGCCCCAGCTTCACTGCACAGTCGTACAAGCTCTCTTCTCCATCTTCTTTCTCCCATTGATGAGGGATACCAGCCTGGTTGTTGGACCAGTCTGGAGTTGGCTTTGCACTGCAAAAAAGGGGTAACAAAGCCAATAATAGCCTCAGCCCTGCCCAGCTCTTTGCAAAGAGGTGTTTTGGTGCGCTGCGGCTCAGGGGCTGCATTCAGCTTTTCTTTCCTTTTTTTGCGGTGCAAAACCAGCCCCAGCCCATTAGCTAGGCCGGGCATACCTATCAGCAGAGGGAGCAAGAAGATGGCAAAGGTGAATTGGGGTGGTGGAGTGCGGATTGGTAAGGGATCTTGAAGTGCAGAATGGTGAGTTGGGGCAGCCATTACTTCCCAGAGAATAGCAAACTGTGTGGTTGTGGGGCTGTTTGCTGCCCTTCAAGGCAGGGAAAACAGTAGCCCAAAGGACAGAGATGGAGGTGAGATAGGCAGGTAGTGGAGTTGGAAGCAGTCCCTTAGTTAACTGAAGCTCAGGGGTGGGAGGGGCCCAAGTTTGGAATGGTTTGGGTTGGGGTAAGTCTTTGGCTAACAGCTGGTAAAATTTGGTTAACGACAGCAACAGGGATTGCGATTGTTAATGTGGTCCTGTGATGTCTCATTCTATGGTTGAATCACTTAGTGATCAAAATTCCCAACTGTGGTCATAAGGTGAGGACTACCTGTACTTTAGAAGAATTTAAGTCTTAACATTAGCCCTATGGGATTTCTGAGTTTTTAAAATTGGTTTGCATGATATGTTAGAAAACTAATTATCTTTTAAGGTTCACAAGCCTGTGTTGGAAACTGCAATATTCTCTGGATCTCTGGATCTTTATCTCAGTGCTACTGCTATCTAACCACAACCTATAATTAAGATACTGTACTCTAGTTGAATATTAAAAAAAGGAGAAGCTGGAAAATAACGAATAAAATTGACCACATTCTTTTTTTTCCTATTAGAAATCTGTTATTTATAAACATTTTGCAAAACATACTTCTTGAAAATTAGTTGGTAATCTAATACTGTTATGGTCATTATTCCAGGATTAGTGCTACTGTATATCCCCAAACATTACAATATGTTTTTAAATACTCTGAAACTTTTAACTATTGATGGAATGGCAAACAGTCCTCTTTCTGTTCTGAAAATTGATACAGAAATGGTATATGGGATTGATTGTGATGCTTTCAATGGGAGAAGCATACTAATTTCCCATTTTTGGAATGACAAGCACCAAAGAGATCCCAAAGCTCATGAATCTATACAGGTTATAAAAGGAAGAATGAAAAAAAATAATTTATTACAGTTATAGAAGTTAAAACAACTAAATACAATTTGAGAATATAATAAAATCTCATTGTTTATATAAATAACCTTTGCTGTTGTTGGGTCTAAACACAGTGAAATGTTATGGCTTGGGCACAGAGTTTAGCTATTGTATGGGTAATTTCAGAGTGCTTATCTTTTAGGAAAAAAATTAAATACCATTGATCTAAACCAGGCAGGTTCAACCTTTTGACTTGCTTGGGCCTCACTGAGTGAAGAGGAATTGTCTTGGGCTGCATTTAAAATATATTATATAGTTAATGTATATAAATCATATAATAAGACGCCTGGTCTAAATGACAAGGCAATCTATTAAAGCTTGAATTGGGAGTGCTATTTGTTATAAAATCTACACTTCAAAAAGTTATGCTTTAGTTTCAATTTCATCACAGGGTCATCTGTGCAAATAGAACATATTGCAGAGGGAAGGGCACCTGATGTGTGCCCCCAACTTTTTGGAAGACAGGGACCAGTTCCATGGGGAGAGGTTTTTCCGCAGACCGGAGGCAGCGTGGTTTTGCACGCTGCCTGCATCCCGCGGATGGGGCTTCCCTTGTTTCCACAGCCCAGTTGCTAGCATGCTGCGGATCGGTGCTGGTTGATGGACTGGGGCTTGGGGCCCCCTGCTCTAAAGAAGAGTTGGAATAAGATAATTTAGACATTGAAGATTGAAGTTTCCTTGTTTCTTTAGAGTCAGTATAGCTTTGGGGCAGCTGCAAGGTTATTCCAGAGTTCCATACCTTCTAGTATTTGCTAAGTGCACATTAATTATGTCCAATCTCGTGGTTAAAGAAAAAGGAGAATGGAATCACAAGGTTCATTAGAAAACTTCTGACCCAGGAAATCCATCTGCTAAGAATGCATGATTGACCTATGAGTGAATGAGAGTGAATCATAATTGATTATGAAATTATTTAAGCAAACCCATTTCTTTTATTTCTTGAGGACTATGCCTATTATGTCATAACAAAAGTTGCGCAAAGTCTCAAACTTTATGACTTTGATCTCTGAGTGCAGCCATCCCAACAACTCAAAAACAAAAAGCAAGGCCACTCAGGTTGGACTCCAAATTTTTGGAATAAGACTGGTAGCTCCTCCCACCTATGGTACTCTAAACAATATTGTTTTTTGGGGGGAACAGGAGGACATGTCCAATGTATTCTGTTTTTGTATATCATTGGTTCAAAGTATTATCTTAGAGGGATAGTTCCCAGTGAATTCTACATTTATATAGTGAGAAGCATGTAGAGCAAATGTAAGCAGATATAAACTTGACAGTATTTTACAATACTATTTTTAATGTGTGCAGATCGTTTTAGTAAAATATCCTTCTGGATTTATTTATTAATGGCATGGAGCAGCTGCTGGGAACCAGGAGGGGGATTTCAGGGGTTGAGGGAGGAGGCAGACCAGCTCAGAAGTGGGGGATGTAAGACAGAAATATTTTCCCCGACTGGATTCTTCTGTCTTGCTAATATTCTCTTGCAATCGACAATTAGAGGAATGTCATCCCAATCCCAATATAACAGATTTTTGAAGACCAGTAGTCTTGTCAGATCTGTCCTTTATGAATGTATCCAGTCTCCCTTTAATGACATCCAGTTTGTAACTATCATCATATTTTAATAGGTGAATTGAGCATTGTGATTTCACTGATTAGAAGAGACTAGCCAACTTCATTGGATGACTCCTTAATTTTATGTTTTGAGGTAGAATGTTTCCACATCTATTTTTCTGCCAAGACTCCCACAGCATTCTAAACATTTCTTGTGAAGAAGATAAAAGATATATTTAAATAAGTTATACTTGCTTCCTGAAATGGTACTTACCATCTGCTCAGTTTTATAATTCCTTATGCTCATCTTAAAATGCTTATGCCAAAGTTAGCGCTCTTTTTGTTCTCTTATCATAGCAAGTTCTGTTTACCAAAGAAAAGTTTGTTACATTTTACAGCTTTCTTAACAAAGAATCATCTGATCTTTAGATTATGTTCTTACATTCTAAACATAGGCATCCATCCCTAGCTATAAAAAGTCCCTACGGATTTTGCTCTGTCATTCCCAACTATAGGGGGGAGGGTGCTCATCTCAGTTTTGAGACCTTTGAGCCAGCGCTGTCTGAAGACGTTTCCATGATCATGTGGACAGCATGACAATTCCTAACTATAATAGGAATTATATTGTATTGGGGCTTCCAGCATACGCTCTGCCATTTTATGTGTGCACTGTGATTCTGCTTGTTATGTACTACATACGTATGTTATTGCTGATAATTAATATTTTTTT
>JANHJO010002418.1:80621-92283 GCA_032468235.1 Pseudoxyrhopus heterurus | reverse complement strand
GGATGAGAAGCGAAATGTCTTCAGAAGAAAAAACAAGAAAGTCCAGTTGCCTCCTGAAAAAGTACCTAAGCCTAAAAAGTTCTATTTTACCTAGGTGTATCTCTGATCCCCAAGACAAAGACTAAAAGTTAATAAGACTTAATAGCCAGCCATCAACACCCCAATCTACATCTAAAACACTACACACAACAGACACCATATAAATGCCACACACTAGAACAGTCCAAAGCACACAGAGAAGTTCCCTGAGAATGGGCTCCAGCATGAGTCCGAAAGCTCGGAAAACAAAACCTCTGGTCCCGGTGACCAACCCAGACTGGATCCTGCAACGACGAAGAGCTTTGCTTCCACTATTTGCAAAAGCCGAGGATGTGCAGCTGCTCCTTAATTCCATATCTCTGAGCCAACCCAATTCCAATGAAACCAGGGGATCCTCTTTTGCATGGAATTCCATACAAATTTTGGAACAACACGGGTACTTTGGATCAAGAGACTAACATTTGGCCACGTTAAAGCTGCAATACATATTTAATTAACCTTCCTGTGAAAGAAGAAGTCCAGATGCCATCCTGCTCTTATACTTCCATCCAGCACATAATGTGGTTTTATGGCCCATCCTTTATGATGAGAGTTTAAAATGAAACAGATGGCACTTTTATTCACTAGCTTTTCCAAACAGGATATAAACTATTAAGGCTCCTGGGGAGATTCATGTACTTACACAATGCCATTACCGCATCTGGTACACTCAGGGAGCACCTGCAAGCCAGACATGGCTCCACCCAGTTTAGGGACTGGAGATTTAATGTGTCTTGGACTGGTCACTTTGTCATACTTCTCACCTGCCAGGAAGGTAAGATAAAATTTCAGTATTATTGATTTAAGGCCTGTGGTATGTCCCAGATATGCAAACTTTTTTGTTTAAATACAGGTAGTCCTCGACTTACAACAGTTCACTTAGTGACCATTCAAAGTTATAACGGCACTGAAAAAAGTGACTTATGACCATTTTTCACACTTATGACCATTGTGGCATCTCCATGATCACATGATCAAAATTCGGATGCTTGGAAACTGCTTCATATTTATGTCATGGTTGCAGTGTCCTGGGGTCATTGATCACCTTTTGCGGCCTTCTGACAAACAAAGTCAATGGGGAAGCCAGATTCACTTAACAGCCATTACTAACTTAACAAATGCAATGTTTCACTTAGCAACATAAATTTTGGGCACAATTACGGTTGTAACTCGAGAACTATCTGTAATTTCTTCTTGAATTCAAAAATAAGGGGGTGGTTTAAAAACATACACATATTCCTTTCTTTATCACCAGAATGATAGGGACATCCTAAGGCTGCATTCACAGAAAGCAGAAAATCCTTTAGAAATCATTGGGATTTTTTTTTTCTGAGCTAATATGGGGCTATATGTCAGATCTTAAGGTATTTATTTTAAGATGGTAGCATGACTGTAAGAATTAGAAAGCAAGATAACATGGGAATATCATATGAAATTCTGTTTTGCTAGATAAAAACCAAACATTAAAAAAAACCAGGGGAAATGGTGTGAAAGATATTTAAAAAGTAACAAAGGAAAGCTGGTACCAATGAGCCATATAGAGGAAACAGAAGACAGATGATGTTGCCTAATATAGAAAATGTTTCAAGTTTAGGGATGTGGGGGGGGGGGAGAAGAGATGACCGCTTGCTATGTAAAGGAAATCAAGCAAGGCAATAACACTGCTAAAGTGCACTTTTATAGCACACCAGATTTATTTGTTTTACTGTATGTCAGGAGAGACTTTTAAAGGCCTGTAATAAAAGCAAGACAGCATGTTAGAAACTGGCTTTTTTAAAGGATTATATTATGGGGGGTGGGGGTGAGGAACTATGCAGTTTGAACTAACCAGAAAAAGAGGGAACTCAAGAAATCTTTATATACAAGATTATATACATGTAATGCTTGTGAATATACAGATATGCAGATTCCAATGTCCACATTCTGACTGCTCTGCTTTTTAAACAGCCTATGCATGCTCTGAGCCTTTGCTTGCTAATAGGTATGTCAGTGTCCCCTTCCCCTATTCTTTTTAATCACATACTCTGGGGGAGGGATGTTTCCAGATTTCTTTTTCTTCTCCACTTACATCAATACTAAAATACAGAGACCTGCAATTAGAAGTGGAACAATTGTGGCATAAGAAAGCAAAGATAATACCAATGGTGATATGCGCCTTGCAGTGCAATTCCAAAGCACCAGAAGAACACCGTTGGCATTGACAAAATCACAGTCAGTCAATTGCAAAAGGCAGCTTTACTTGGAACAGTTTATATTAATAAACCTGGATTCATTATATTAATAAGAGGAGGAAGGTATATTGGATTATGTTTGCCACCTGGAGTTCTTTGTAAAAAATAATAAAGGCAAGATACAAATAAATAGATAAAATATCCTGTGGTGATACCTCTAGCGCCATCAAACAACACCTGCCTATCCCAGGTCCTTGAGAAGGATTCAGTAGGTGGATTGAAATGCCAAATCCAGCCTAAACATCTGGCTGACTGTGTGACCAACCATCACGATCAAGAATTATTGCACATATGGTTCCTAAGACCGGCATGTACCTTAAGGTATGTATAAAAGAGGAACGTTTGTGCTCCTTACCATTCTCTCCGGCTTCCAACATGCCTTGCAGATACCGGAAAGATCCTGACTGCTTAGGTTCTGAAACAGGCCTTTCATGATCTTGTAGCATTTTGTACACATCCGAGTCTGTGTCGATTCCATTTTTGTTTCTTGGGAGAGACCTTAGAGGATCAGCACTATTTGAATAGAAAATGAAGGTCAACCAATTGATGCCAACTGAAGAGGTACCAACCTAAAGTCCATTAAAGAAAAGGAGTCTTTCATGAGGAATTTCTTTCATAATGTTTTCTAGAACTGCTTCATCAAATCATGAGCTGGATAACTGCAACTTTTGGCAAACAAATCCTATGTTTACGAATGAGGATTCAACCATTTGTTTCTGCTTTCTTGTTTCTGCAGTGATGGTTGGTCATGTACATGTGCAATCTATTATATGCAAAGAATTGCCAATGAAAGAGCCCTTGAGTTCATTCTACTGGCTACTGAACCATATATTTAAGACTAACCAGTAAGTGCAAGACAGCTGCTGCAATTCATTGGATTACTGTGTTACACATGGATCATATTTTTTTTAATGCATTATATTAAATTACTGAAGAAATTGGAAGTCCTCCCACCACTGAATAATATTTGGCACTAGAGGTTTTTTTTTTTTTGTTATTGCCAAATATTGTCTCAGGAATACTACTTAAAAAAAAACTTCACTCCTTATAAATTTGATTCCTTGTGAACTGGGTGGCATATCATATATAATACATTTGAAAAAAAAATAATGTTTGATGTAATGTTTGATGTTTCATTTGATGTAAATTGCAAACATATATGACTAAGAAGTCAAAATTAATGGTCACACATACCATCATACTGGGTCCTTTGGGGAGATCCATTTTGCCATTCATAAATTTTGGAGGGGTGATGGTGAAATAAAAGAAGCTCATTTCAGTTCAGCCTTATTTAAATGCTGCATTCTGAAACTTTACATGCTGCCACAAACCCCTGGAGAGATGCAAGGGTGTGCTGGACTACATAAAGTCCCTGAAAATCATGGACTGGGGTTGGAAATGACAGTCAAGGTTAGTTATTCTTGAAACTGCTGGATCATTTTGTCACCATTTTAGCCAAAATGGCTGAAATTCCTCTGAATTTTTTTTAAATCTGTTTTTCTATTGATTTCACCTTTATCATCCCAACTGGATTTCCCTCTTTCTTGTTTATTTGCATCTGGAATCAGTAGAAACTATGGATTCAAATTTGATAGATTTTAAACATCTAAAATATTTTTTAAACAAGCCACCTTTCATTTTAGTATTATTCTATTCATGATATTAAAGGATACAGCCGTGATTTGTTATTTTTCAAATGATCCGTGTTTATAAAATCCAGCTAAGAAATTATTTAAATGCAGTCTACACTAATTTATGTATTGTATTTGTATTTATATGCCTCCCAACTCCCAGAGGACTCTGGGCGGCTCACAACATGGATAAATACAACCTGGATAAATACAATGCTAAAATTGTATAATGTCCTTCAGAGGATAGAAATTATGCTTTCAGAAGAATGTATATTTATCACCGAAGTATGTTTGTATGGAGTATCTTAACTTAACATATGGCCAGCACCAAACTTATATTCTTTTGAATTTATCTTATTCATACAATATACCACACGGGTCAGTTGATGTGCTGTGTGGTTAATTCTAGCTGATGACCTAGGGATGCTACTACAGTATAAACCCAGATGTCTGAATTTAATCTAGTAGCCCAAACCAGTTTAAATATCAGGCCTAAATATTCATGTGTTACAAAAATGTATCCTCATCCTATTTTCAACAGTTTCTAGGAGTCTATTTAAAACTATTACTTTGTAGCACTGCATATATAATTTAAAGAGACAATGTGGTGTGGTAATTAAGGCACCAGGCTAGGACCTAGAGACTGAGTTCTTAGGCCCAAAGCCAGCTGAGCGACCTTGAGCCACTCATTTTTTCTTAGCCCTAGAAGCTAGAAGGTAATGGCACACCACTTCTGAAAAAAACTTCCCAAGCAAATTGCAGAGACTTGTCCAGGTAGTTTATGAGAATAGGCACAATTGAACAGAGGGGGGGGGGAATAATGTAACATTACACATGTTTTTTAAGATGGCTTTACAAATGGGAAAGTCTATGGATATTTTCAATCATCCAGGTCATGATTATCCCAAAGATACTTTTCAAAAAGGCAACTGGACTTTCTTGGTTTTTCCTTGAAAATGTCTCACTTCTCATTCAAGAAGCTTTTTCAATTCTCAGCTGCCTTTTGAAAAGCACCTTTGGGACAAATGGGAATGTTCTAACATGAATTTCATTTTTCTTTTGCAAATTTATCTTGAAAAAAATTATTAGGCTTCTATTTTAACAATTATGTACTAACAGGTAGAGCAAATCTGTAACACAAACACTGTTTTACCGATGGTCTGTTGAACAAGTCATAAATTTGTCATATGATAAGCTGTAAATCGGTTTAAAATCTAAAACAAAGTGGGTTTGAGATAACTTTGAAACAATGTTATGAATCAATGTGATTTGTGTCACAATTAAGCTACCCTGCATGGGGTATAAAATTCTCAGCCATTACTAGACAGCAAAAAGATGGAGAAAATTCCTCTGTTTTGTTGCCATCTACTGACCATCTGGATTTCTGGAGCCCAGGCAGTGAAATTTGACTTTTAGTAAAATAGTTGAAGAGTTGGCTGATTCATTTGGTAAAATAGTGCTAAAATGATTTTTCTCAAGTGTTTAAATTCATTTTAGGTGGAGTGGGAAATGCTCTTTGAATAGAAGCACATAGTCATTTTAGTGTGTGTGAAAGAGTGATGATTTTCACAAGGAAAAAATGGTGCAAAAAAACTCCCCCTTTCATACTGGGTGTAACATGTCTGGACTAAAACATCCAGATGAATGGATGTGAAATGTGAGAGCTTTCTGTATCTCCCTACTGCCTTCTAGCAATTGCCTGCATTTTTGCAGCAGGGATGCAGTAGCCCTACTTCATTAATTCAATTCAGGCATTTCTAAAAGCAATTCTATTGTCATGTACACTTTTTACTCCATACCTTTGGGGAGTTGTGATATGGAGACCACTCATCTGTGAGGGTAAACTAGAATCTGGACTGTTGTTTACATACAGACGTGAAGGATTATTGTATTGCAAATTTAAGGTCTGCTTGTTGTCTGTTGGGCTTCCTCCAGGTGAAAAGGCCATGGGTCTCCTGTTTGGAACAGGTCCGTTATCCTAAAAAAAAGAAGAAATCATGATAAGTTGCCCTTGTCTGTAATAAACTACCACTTTCAGTAAATGGAGACCCATTAAGTGGTCCAACAACTGCAAACAATATTTATTTAATAGTAATGGAGCCTGTAAATTGGGGAATAAAGAATCAGCAAAGAGGATCTATTTGAGGAAGAAGAAAATATATGTATTTCACATGTGTAAGACACCTGTTAAAACACAGGCATTGTACAACATGTGTAAGACACCTGTTGTACAATGCCTGTGTTTTAACTTGTGTTGTATCTAAGTTAAATGAAATACATATTCAAGTTAGGTCTAGCTCTGAGGAAATGTTTTAATCCTAGACAAATAAGAGATGAATGTGTGGATAAGCAGATATAAACGTGGCAGTTTAATGTCTGTACAAATAATAGTGTTATTGTTTTTTAAGTTCTGTAGTCTATTAATGTGAAGTCAAGGGGAACTTGACTAGGAAACAGGCCTTCTACAGTATAACCTAACATTATGGAGATACAATTAATTCACACTCCTTCTCAGTCAGGAAGAATTTTAAAACTATCTCTTTAAATTGCTGTTTCAGTCTTAGGATGATTGCCAGTAGGGTTGTTGTGGGAAAAATAGGAGGAGGAAGGAGTAATACAGGCCTGTCAAACTGGCTGGATGCGTCACATGCAGGCCATGCCCACCCTGGCTCCGCAAAGGTAAAAAACATCATGATAGGTCACGATACGTCATGTGACGCAATCGAGTTTGACACCCGTGATGCATTAGGTACGTTGGCTGCTGAGTTACTTATAAAAATAATAAAGTTGGGATTAAAAAATCTATTTATCTATCTATCTATCTATCTATCTATCTATCTATCTATCTATCTATCTATCTATCTATCTATGTCACATCATAAATCTGTTCAGAATATTTATTTGCTAAGTCCATTTTAATGGCTCACATTCCTCAACTTATGTGAGTTTTCCATGCCTTTTTAATACAATGTGAAGAAAGGCAGGGGTGAATCATTGATATCTGTCTCTGAATCCTAACGATAGCCCTCATTTTTATACTTAAAATGTAACTGATTTTTATTTTAAATAACCTGAAGTTCACATAAGACTTCTAAAAACCTCCTCTACAAAACAAAATTAATTCTAAACCTGCACTGAATTTATTTTTCCAGCAGTAATAATTAGGTCATGAGCGCTTTGAAAATTATTCAGAAAAAGTGCTTTGGTTTTACACTCTTTCTGATATTTTATTAAGACAATACCTGTTTTTTTCCTCTTCTTAAGAAAAAGGGTAGTACTGCTTTAAAAAATTAGAATGATCTTTGAAAGTGCTAATGACCTAATGTAAGCGATTTTGAAAAGCAGCAGAAAGTAGTTACACTCATGTGGAGGCAAAAGCCCAGTCACACAATAATTACAATCTCCACGCTTAGAGACTGCAATTTTATGATATGCATAAGCAGTGTAATGATTTTTCTAAAATTTTCTGCAAATATTTTATGTTTTACAGTTTTTCAAATATTTCCCTATAAATGCATGCTACTCTTAAAACTAGCTGGTTATTCTTTTCCATAAGAAGGATTTCTCTAGAAAATTTGTTTGTGCTAGAACTGTTTAGAATTGCAAGCCCTGATTAACTATGGATCCTTTACTTCCCATTTATTTCTTCCTGACTTCTGGGAATAGATGCTGATTATGACAGTAAATGGCATCAAGCCAGCATGCCTTTCCAACCCCTCAGCTGGTTCCCGGCTATTCCTCTGCACTGCCCAACTCTTGTACAGGAAAAGGAACTAGGAGGGGAACAAACAGAGTCTACACAATCAGGAACGTAGCCAGATTTTTCTGGTAACTCCTTGTACCTAGAAAATGCTTCTGTGGACCTGTCACTCAGGCAGTTTGATTGAAATAGATTGGACCATGGTTTGTTCTTTCCCATTAAAGAGAAAGCTGAGCTGGGACAATCAAATACCAAACTAGCTCTGTTTCTGGAAGAATGGTCTGCTTCTTATGGAGGACGGAAGAGGCACTACAATTATCTTCAGATGGCTGGAATAATAATAAGAATGAAGGCATACAAAGCCAGAATTGAGAAGACAGCAACAAATAGCAAATTCCACTCTGCAAAGAAGCTGAAGAAATAGTGGACCACCTACTTAGCTGCTGCCAGAAGATCACACAGATGGACTACAAACAACAGCACGACAAAGTAGCAACAAGGGTGCATTGAAATATCTGCAACAAATAACATTTGCCTTCAAGCAAGAATTGGTGAGATCACAAAATAGAGAAAGTCATAGAAAATGAAGAAGCTAAAGTGCTCTGGGATTCTTCAATTCAAACAGACAAGCACCTGACACATAACACTCCACATTTAACAATTCTTGAGAACAAAAAAAGTCTGCATAGTAGATATGTCAGAGCCTGGAGACAGCAGAAGAGAAGAGAAAGAACCAGAGAAAAACCACAAAATATAAAGATTCACAAATAGAAATAAAATGACTATGGCAAAAGACAGAAAAAGATACTACTAATTATAATAGGCACCTTGGGTGCAATTCCAAAATACTAAGGGCATCACTTCAACATCACTGGCATCGACAAAGTTAACATCAGTCAATTGCAAAAGGCAACTTTGGAATACTATATACCCTGTGATGGTACCTTTAGCACCATCAAACAAAAACATCTGCCTATCTCAGGTCCTTGGGAAGGACTTGATAGGTGGATAAAAAACTTCTTTCAGTGTCCTTATAACTTTGAATGATCACTAAACCAATAGTTCTAAGTAGAGGACTATACCACTAGCATAAATTAGGAACACATATATTTGACATCCCCCATCAATATATTAAGATTGCAGGGGGAGAAGAATCAGGATAAGGACACATGTACAGCCTTCTCTCCATAGAATTCTTCTTCCTCTCATTGTGCAGAAGTCAGGGTGAGACTGTAATGGACATTTCTCATTTTCTCTGTACCTGTTTTTTTTATCTCACTAGAAGTCTAAACAGAGCTAAGATGAGAAATGAAAAATATTAAAGTAAATAAGCAAGCTCATTACTTGTTTTAAAAAACTGCTGTCAGCAATCGTAGAGAGGGAGATACAGTTTGATTATTTGTCTTTCGGCCTTAGATCTATCATTTTCCAGATTTTTGCTACTTTAATTAGAAATAGCACATTTTCAAATGTTAAACATGCTTTTTAATTTTCCTGACTTTATTGCCCTGTTAACACTGAAGGAGAACAGGACTGGTAAGCTGGAAATATGTTGCTTTGGCTAAATGCAAAGTTTTCCTATCCTAAATTAGCACAAGAGAAAATAAATACTTAAAACAAGCAAATGGCAATATGCATAAGAAAATATGAGAGAATATTTGATACTGCTCATTTTGGTTTTACTGAATATTATAAATTCGGTATACAGATTTATTCTCCCTGAAGAGAACCTTTTTGATTTGTTACCATACTTCCTGCTGAGTCATGTCAACTAGCACACAGGGCCTTTTATAACTATAATAGTTTTGCCAGATTCTTAGTTTCTGAAAAGTGATTTAATGTTTCTGAAGTGCACAACCCAATTCAGCATTTATTTCAGTTTTTTATCCTACTGACACAAATAGGGCCCTTTCGGTGAGCCCTGATAAAACAAGGGACAGGCGGGCCGCAGGATTCATGTAAATTTAGCTGCTGTGTAATTTAAAATATATTTTAAGCATACATTTTAAAATAATTCATGAGACTACTATAACTTTAGCTATAACTTTAAACAAAATGATAGTGCTAACCACTCTTTTAAAAGTAAAAAGATTTTAATGGGTATTCTAAAAGAAGGAAATCCATGTTGATGGGATTCACAAAAAAAACGGGTCTAATTCCAAATTCTGATTGGAGCAGAAGAAAATCTAAAAGGCCAAATTTTTTTTTAAAAAAACACTCCTTTATCATTTTTCCCTACGGTTTTGGAAATTCTATTTTTGTCATTGTTGAAAATTAATTTCCCACCATTATTGCATGTCAGAAAAGTCAAGAGTTTTCTTGTTTGTATCAATCAAAATAATTCTTGCAATTTAAACAAGCCCTTATATCAAACAGGGCATTACTTCCACAACTTTCTACAAATCAACAAATGTTGGATTGAGAATAGTTCTTTTCCAAAGCTGTCACAATATGTAGATGGCATGTCAGAGAACTTTGTGTTCCTATGACTCATCTTTTCTTGAGAAAGAGCCATTCAAGCACCAGGGATGAAGCAGCATCATGTCCCACTGTCTCTGATTCCATGCCTAGAGATGTCCCTCAGGTATGCAGTTTCCTTCATATGAAAAGCCAGAGAGCACAGAGACAGAGGAGTCCTCAACTGCATCAGAAGACATCTTGGTCAAGAGGATGAGGAGGAGGAAAGCTGTTTTTCAACTACAGGTTCTTGTAATCAGAGCTGATTGACATCTTCCTGAGACAGACAGGCTGGGAGAGCCCTGAATTTAAGGCACTCCCTGAGACCCTTACAGTAAGGGAATAACTTCTGTGATGTCTTCTATATTATGTAGCTAGTTTCCAACTTCCAAGCCATGATAGTCTCCTTGGAAAACCTGGGCTCTTTCTGCCTCATTGTCAGCAAGAAATTTCTGGTTATCTTGTACTTGAAGTGCAGCTTGCTTTTATAAAATTTATATTATGACTGCTTCCTCCCCAGTTAAAAAAAATCCTGCCCAAGCCTTGTGAACTGGGACACACAAGGATATATTTTTTCTAGAAAAATTATTCTGTTTTGCAGATGGAAAAACATCTTGGAGCTACTCCAAACAGAGCAAATTGGAAGTGCATGGGAAGGAACATAAAAACCAGGACCAAATGTAAAAGGTTAACATTAACTCAGTCTTAAGCCATTTATTGTCTGAATAATTATCTTTAAGAAAACTTTCTCTCATACCATCTTGGCTTAGCTCTGCTTCAAAGGGACTGCTCACCTAATTCACCATTACCTTCATTTAGACTGATAAGCTCAAGAAATAATTTCTTTTCTCTTTGTTCAATGCTTTTAAAAATAAAGAAACTCAGTCATTTAATAAATTTAGCAACCCCCACAGTTAGTAAATATCAACCTGATTTACTCTTAGCTTCTATAAGGCTTTTAAAGCTTACATCTGCCCCGCAGCCATTTCTCAAGATAGTTATTTCATTTGCAGCAGTACTTTTCTTAGTAGCTTTACACTAATGGTAAACTTTCCCTGAGAGGATAGTTGCTATTGGTACAGCTGGTTGGAAAATTTGGAAGTTGTTTGCCGCATATGGCAATAAACCAATGTCACCATAGACCAATACTTTATCGTTTTTCTTAGAAAGTTTTTTGTTGTTGAAGATAGGATCTTAAAGGGGGCTTAGAAATATTTTGAATGAATGAAATCATTCATTTATCCATTCTTGAGGTGAGTGGAGGTTATAAAAAATATATCTATGAGATCCTCTCATTATCAGTTATGATTAAGCTAAGGTCTTCTAAAGACAATGTTAAGAGGAATATCTTCTGCCATAAAAACAATTATACAAAATACAGTGGAACCTTGGTTCACAACCACAATTCATTCCATAACTTTGGCTGTGAACCGAGTTGGTTGTGAACAGAAACAAATTTTCCCATTGGGTTGTATGGAAATACGATCGATCCATTCCAGATCCCTATGAACTCTATTGTTTTTTTAAGATTTTGAAGCACACAAATACAGTACTGTAGTTAAATA
>JANHJO010002417.1:85273-100902 GCA_032468235.1 Pseudoxyrhopus heterurus | reverse complement strand
ATTCCCTTCCAGTTCCTCTGTGGTGGGCTGTTGCTTCCAAGTTCCTGGGGAAATTAAAAAAAAAAAGGAATTTGCTTTATGATTACATATTAAATATGAACCATAAAATAAATTATTTTATGCATTGTTGTAGTCACAGTGTGAAAGTTGATTATTTGATTTTCCATCACAGCAGTTTATTTTATTCTTTAAGGTATGTCATTTTTACTTTTGTTTTAAAAAATCATATATTTTTATAGCTTTCTCTCTATTTCTTATAAGTACATGCATGCACAGAAAACAATCAGATTGATTGTACAGATATTGTATAAAGTTTAAATTGCAGGTGGTGCTTTAATGTACTGAAGTTAAACTCAGGACATGATAGATTCTACAAGATAATTAGGAAAATAAAACTTCCTATTCAGTATCAAAAGTAGCTACAGTATATTTGAATATTCAGTTTTAATTTTAGGAATAGTTCTTTACCTTAACTATACCATGCTTCTGAATTACTTCATTATTATTTTAAACATCAACATTTCTGCTAGAGGAAAGTGTACTGCAACTCCTATTTTAACACGGGAAATTTGTTTTTTTTAAAAATAGTAAAAGAAATATAAACTAGAATTTGCACTGTTATTCCACTTTTCAATGTGGCAACATAAGGCTGAGTAACACAAAATATATTATAACTAAGCTTTTTTTCACATCTTGATCTGAGTCAATGGGATGTCTCATCTTGAGCAGGCCTATTGGTTTAGCTCAGTCTGAATAACATCAGAGAAGAATCATTCTTCCTTCAGAAAGCTGGGCTGACTGCCTGAATCACACACTTTGGTGTGGCATTGTGCCAGAAATAGCTTCTGTACGTAAAGTACATCAGTAAAAAGTTTTGAGTAACTGAAGCTCCACAGTTCCTTCTTCTTTTGGTTAGAGGTGTGATGCTCCACATTTTAAGATATGTGTCTAATAAATATATATATGTAATAAAGTTTACACACATTATGAATTAAACATAATGATCGTGCTAATGTTATTAATTTGACAAGTATGCTGTGGACAGGGAAGGCCAAAATCAGATTTTGCATTTTAACCCTTACTCTGTACTGGCTCTCAATAGTGGTCTCATAGGTCTATCTTAAAAACTGTTGTTATTTGGTTTTCTCATTCACCATAGAAGTGTTATACAACTCTCTTTCTTAATACTAATAATACTATGTATATATTGTACACCTATTGTACACATAAACATCCTAATTCCTTCTCATAGTATTATTTCATAACAGGCAGCTTCTGGGGTATATATATCTCCCCTTCAGAAGGAGGAGGAGTGTATAATATGCCTGGGTGATCAATGATTTCATCTGTGTGTTGCAAACGAAGGGAGGGGCTGACTGAAAAGCAAGTAATAGTAAATTCGTTTAACACAATGCTCCAAGACATGGTAGAATAAATGTATATTATATGAGCAGCAATTTAATAGTTTTGCCTTTTTGTGCTTATATAAAAGAAGGAGAAAATGCTCTCACTGTTTAAAATGTTTGGTCTTTATAATTCTATTAGAACCTTTACAATTCTTTCCCAGTTCCAGAAAGACACTGCTGAGGGTAGGGAATCCCAGAATTGTGTGTGATAGTGTAGGCTAAAAGGAAGTTGGCAGTTGGACTTGGCAGACATGAGCAATCTCCTTGTGCATGAATAGAAATAAATCTACTCATGAATTTAGACCATGTGGGGAATGGCAGTCTATTGGTAATACAGCAAACTTTGAAAGCAAATAATGGTCTTTGGGATAATACTGGTATATACTTGGGAAAATCAGTAGTACATATCCTGCTTTACCGAGCTTTGACTATTTGGAAAAAATAAAATTTCACAGCCATCTGGAGTCATTTTACACAGACTTTAAGTTGTATGTCTGCCATCATCCAAATTGGATTAAAAAATGCAGATTGTTTTATTTTCAATTATTTTTAAAAAGTTACCTTTGATTCCTGTTGGCATTTATTTTCAGGATGATATGTTCTATTAACATACGATTTCCTTCAATGCCATTTCAGAAGCAGCTATTTACAAATTTGCAAATTTTGAAACTCATATAAGCAATCAGACTAAACATAAATGAAAATGGAATCAATGATTACACATTAATACTCCCAAAAATGAGTCTGATGCAGTTTTCTCCATGGTTGATTTTGATCCAAGATTAAATAAAATAAATTTGCACAATATTAAATATTGCGATGCAAAAAGATTCATAACAATTTTAAAATTATATAGCCAGGCTCTAATGCATTCCACATGCATTCCACTTTAGTAAACTTCTCCATATTAATTGTTGAGCATAGTAAGTGGAAAGAACAACTCATATGTCATATATCTATACATTTCAAGGCACTCATGGCCCATTAAAATGCCATTCATTGGCTATTCTTTCTGTGTTATGTTGACACAAAAAGTCAAATACTTGTTCCTTAACCTCATCTTTCTACTGTTGGTTTCTGCCAAAGAATCATTTGAAGATTATCTTCCCAGTTAGCTTTGGGAAGGATGAATGAGGATTAATTGAGTGTGAACCAAAGCTCATATGACTATACCCACTTTGATTTCCACATGAATATAGAACTTTGGTTCAAGTGGAAGCCAATGCACTTCATAGATACAGATGTTCTTGCTGAACTCATGAGCATCTGCCACATTCAATGACATTTAAGAAACATCAGCTAGCTGGGCTCTTTGGGGTGCTTGTTAGTGAACCACTCCAGATAATGAATGATGAACACCTGAATGAAGATAAAAATTAAGCCAGATTGTATATTATAGTACACCTGCTACCTGTATAAACAAAAGATTTTCTGCTGTCTCTACCCTCCCAGTTATTTTCAGACTCTCAGTGTAATCACTCCTGTTATAGCAACTGTAACTAAGGCACCTGCAATTGTATCCTCAATACACAACAGGAAAGCATGACTTCTGACCTATATTACATTACACTATATATTCATAAAAACTTCTAAATGTTCATAAGATAGGAACATTATAAAGCATAGAAATAAAGGGTTTCTTCATACATACACAAATACCTTTTTTACATAGGTTTTGTCATTCATCTGGGTATATGGACATAAAAGATTGCTTTTACTCATCTCTTATGTAGGAAAACTCTTTCAAGTTTAACATAATTTGTAAATTTCTGTTTCTAAATATCTAGTGAAGGAGATCCCACAATTCTCTCATTAATTGGTTCTAATATTCCATTATTCCTGAGACTTTTTTCCCTTAAGTCTTAAATCCTTTATACTGATCTTCCACTCCATCCAAGTCCTATTATGTAGGAGGCATAATGTCAGAAGCATTTGCCAATTCATATCACATACGGGGTGATAATGGTGAAGCACCCTTGTATTTCATCCAGCAAAACCACATGGAAAGAAATTATTATGTATATAAAAAAAACACCTGATGACATAGTGCTGGATGATGGCCCCTTTAGGTTGGATGGCACTGAATATGCAACTAAAGAAAGCATGGTCCAATATATTCAGAAAGTATTTCTGAAGTACCAATAGTGTATACCATGCAGCTAGATTACAGTCTGGTTATTGATGTTGCAATGTGAGAAAAAAATGGAAGTACAGAAGAATTACAGTGAGAAGCATGAACATGGGAAAGCTCAACACAGTGAAAGATGAAAGGAGTTGATTAAACTTCACATTTTCAGGATGAGTGAAATGAAACTAGAATAGGGCAATTTCAGTCACAAGATACTACTGTTTACTACTCAGGACATGAAAAAGAAAAGAAGAAAACTGGTGTTTTCATATACAGTAGTTAGGAAGGGTTTAGCAATGACAGTACATTGTATTTGGTACAATACAGTCAATAATCAAATAATATTATTTCAACTTTGTGGTCAGCCTATTAATATGGTAATATCAAAGTTCATGCTCAAACTACTGTTAAGTTCAAATTCAGAAATCCACAAACATGCAATCAAGATGTGGAATTTATGGTTTAAAATTGGAATGCCAAAGCTGATAAAAGTAAGAAGGAAAGAAATAGATGTGAGGCATGGGAATTAAAATTAAACAGGAGAATTATTATCATTTCTAAACACCAAAAACAGTTTGTATATATTATAAGTGGATGTTATAAGAAAGAACACACATTGTATAGTCTCCTTGGTAGAAGGAGGTAGAAGAGCTCAGTTATAACAACAAAGACATGGCCAAGGGATGACTGTGGAAAAGATAATCAATTGCTCAGATGCAAGTCAACCAGTTTTTAGAATATAATCTTGAGTATATACCCACCATATTCAAGGAGAAAGCAAGAAACAGAAGAAATAAAACTACATATTAGAATAAACAGTGGGAATTGCAAAAAAAAAGCCAAAGCATGCATAAATAAATAAATAAGTAAATAAATATCACAGAAATAACTTAACAAAATATTTTAGAGAGCTGTTAGAACAGATAAAAACTATTACAATGGTATCTGTAAAAAAGGAAAGTTTTCAGCAAAAATATCACTAAACTCTAAGGATTGAATCAATATGCTAAAGTATGAATAGATTCCAAAAAAAATCAGAGGTTATCTAAAAATCTGTGTAGTAGGAATATCAACATCAAAGAAACTTTAAAATATATTATCTATTTATAAGAAACCTTACTACTAGAAGATGAAGTTAATGAATGAATAAATAAATAAATGAAGTTAATCAATATTCTGGTCATTATCAAAACAAAAGACTACTGAAATTGGTGGCCTATGAACAAATGTGGCAAGCAACAGAAGAAAAATCAGTGAAGATTCTAACAATCTATGCAAATCTGGGGAATGATCTATTAGTCAACAGATTGAAAGAAGACAGCTGACATACTATGCAATTTAGCGGCTCACTTGGACTATTGAGAAGCAAGTGGTAGCCATGGCCCAGAAGTCCATCTTGTATACGAATTGTGCCTATTTCTGGATTGCGTGGATTTGCTTATATGCTTTACTTATCTTCCAGAGCAACTACTGCAATGTGAGTACATAGGTTAACTAGAAGTTGCAACTGGACCTCAATGCGACACTGTCTGCATTTGGGTATATAATGGTATGCACATGTATCAGCAGTGCTTGTGAATTGCACTGTTTTCAGTAGGCTAAAGGTACAGTTGAAGGTGCTGGTTATGTAAGGCATTCTGCAAGGCATTTGCCGGATTGCTAGTGGGATTGACTGTTTCCAATGTTTTCTGCCTATTCCCACAGATCTAGCAGTATGTGAACTCTCCATTAACAATATCTAGTTGAATTGAGGAAGCACACATTCTCTTTCATGAAATTACCTCTCCCTGAGACTCAAACATGCTAGCCTTCCAAAGATCTTGAAGATCTAGCTTCAACCTCAGGCATTGATGCCAGATGTTAGTTGAATCCAGTATATATGTTCTCTGATTCACGATAGAAGGATTTTGCTTGGAGCCTCAACTGCATTACAATACATTGTTTTATTCTATTTTTTTTTACTTTATGTTTTCTGTATTGTTAGACCCCCAGAGGAGCTAGATCAGGGGTGTGAAATTCACATTGTCATGGTGTCATCACATGACGTATAGTGACTTTCCCCCCCCCTTCACTAAACAAGACATGGGCGTGCCCAGTGCATGATGCATCCAGGCCATGGGCCGTGAGTTTGACAGCCCTGATCTAGACTGATTTTAAAGGCTTTAAATAAATAATTTCCAGTATCAATAACACCAAAGAAAAGTGAATTAACATACAGTACAAAATATCACAAAATTAATTTCACATGCTAGTTAAATAATGCTTATGATCATCCAGTGCAGATTACAGCCCTAGATGAAAGAGAAATCCAAGATATTCAAGCTGTGTTTTAAAAAGGGCTGAAGACCAAATACAATATTGTAGATTCTTGCTGAATAATTGAGAAAGCCAAAGAATACCAACAGTGTGTGCTTCATTGGTTATAGAAAGGCTTTGGAGCCAAATAAATAAAGCTCACTTTGGGGGTGGGGTGAGAATGTTCCATAAGGTTGGTGTCATGGCAAAGAAGGCCCGCCTCCTTGGGCCTGCCAAGTGTAGTTCTCTGAGAGACAGGGAACTGCTGTGCCTTTCTTACCATGTACATAATTAGGGAGATATAAAATACATTTTTAAAAATATGCATATATTTTATTTTTTAGATATGACACACAATCTAAGTTAATATGGCAGTATTGTTGAGGTTTTATTTGTTTATTTTTATAGCATTTTGAACATTCTGACCTTTAACCAAATGAGGAAAGGAAAATTGATATTTTTAATGGTCTGTTAAATTTAGCATCTAATTCAGCCAAATTACAAGTTCAGCATTAGGAGAACTAACTTTATATAATAACAGTACAGTTCCAAAGTTGAAGCATAAGCAGTGTTCTATTGGATTGAACCTCTGGCCATCTAGTCCAGGAGTCCATTTTCACAATGGCCAACAAACTTCACAAAGAATGCTATCAAATAGCCTCCAGAGGCAGTCACATTTCCATCAAGACTAATAGTCATTGATCTTCCAGGATGTTATTTTCCAACATCCTATTGGCACTTAGTGTTAGAATTTAATAGAGACTATCTATGATATTAGATAAGATTAGAACCAACTCCAATTAACGATTTTTACTTTCCATTATTTATTATGAATTGTAGTAATATTTTTCATTGACCAGTAATTTCTTTAGTTTTTTCCCACAATGGAATCATGAATATTTCAGCTAATTGGCTATAAATCTGATTCTCAGAAATGTGCAAGGAAAAGTATATTTAAATAAATTATTAATTTGAATTTTTCAAACTACATTTAAATAAATAATTTGTCTTAAAGGGCTGATTAATTCTCCTTGCATAACAGCCAGTGTCAGAAATAAAGTCTGCTTTTTTTCTGAATGTGAAGGTTAAATTTAACAAGATAGTGGTAGAATAAGCCAGAAAGCCACACTTCCTCTCTATCAATTGAAACATAGCTGAGGTAAAATCATTCTTTAAAAAAATTATACAAGTACATGCCTTTGTAGTTTACTATTCATAAAATGCTCATTCATGTTTATATTCTATAGTACAAGAGTCAACATCACCACTAACATGAATTTATTGTCAGTATACTATGAATTTCATATTGAACCACACAAAACAATGCAATGATATAGGTTTATACACCCATTATGATAAAGTTTTGCATTGGGTGTGATTGTCACAGAGAACAATATCATGCATAACAGAATCATAAAATACGATTCTGTTATACATGATAGGTAGTCCTCAACTTACTTGATTAATGATTGTTTGAAGTTACAATGGTGCTGAAAAATTTACTTATGACTTCTCCTTACATTTATGACAACTGTAGCATCTCCATGGTCATGTCACCAAAATTCAGGTGCTTGGTAACTGCCATGTATTTATGCCAGCTACAGCATCCTGGGATCACATGATTACCATTTGAGATCTTCCTAGCCATCTTCCAACAAGCAAAGTCATTGGGGAAGCTGGATTCACTTAACATCTACATGGATCACTTAAGAACCATGGTGATTTGTTTAATGACCAGGGTAAAAGTAAAACCAGCTATGACTTGCTTAACAACCGCCTCACTTAGCAATGGTAGTTCTGAACCCAATTGTGGCCTTAGATTGAGGAGTGCTTGTACTTTAAGTGAGCCAAGGATAACCATCTTGATTTTTTTTTTTTTGCAAAAGGTAAGATCTCTATTAACATTTAGAATGGTTTACTGTATATACATATTTGTATTTAATTATTCTGACCTATTTAAAAAAGCTGTAGGAGATACAATAAAAATAAAAAATAAATAAAATAGCTTTTCTAGCTGTTTCTCTTTTTTATTTGCCTTGTATACTACAAAGGGAGTTTCATCCAAACCTGTTTAAAATAATCATATTTTGTATTTGAAGACCATATAGGAAAAAGAGAAGGAAAAATCTGATACAAATATACACACATCTCTGTTGATAAACCTCTGAACATACTTGCTTGTGCATGAGCTTAATTTTCTTTTCAAAATCTGTGCCATGAGATGTAGCATTAACAATGCCATTTCCATTTCACCTTTTTCTGTGCCATCTAAAATTGTACTAGACTGTAATCAATGAACCCTATCTGGAAAAATATTTATCTGACCTAATTTTAAAAAACGCTTATACTGTGGTGTATATATCTAGGTTAGGAGTTGATGGCAGTTTGTTTCAATTGTGAATGTTTGAGCTGAAGCTTCTTTTAAGCATACTGTACAGCTTTCTTCTGCCTGCCTTTGCAAATGCAGTTTTCATGTATATTTGCCCTTGAAAAAGTCCCATGCTAAAGATTGAAGACAAACAGTGCAATCTTAACTTTTTTTATCAATTCCCACACCATTCAATATGACTGATTCCTAAGTCAGATGTGCACAAGATGCCAGTCTGATGATTAGGAAGACCCCTTGATAAACATAGACATACTTAGACACAAATACAGAATGCAATGTGGAAAGTGAAGAAGGCAAAAGGGATTCACTGTAATTGTTTTGTGTTATTACACAATTTAGAAACTGCTGCTGGATTTCTAATTCACTCTGTTTTCAGATATTATTTAGAAAATATGGGCTGTCAAGGGAAATCTTCGTTGGAATATGGGGACGAGTAAGAAGTCAGGTTTTGTGCATGTGCAAGCTGACAAATGATAACATACAGCTAGTGGAGAGGTAGCTAATCTAAATGAGTTGAAGTCTCCAGATCAAATGAATTATACCATAGGACATTGAAGAAACTAGCAGAGGTAATTGCAGAACCACTATCTGTAATATTTGAAAAGCCTGGAGAACAGACAAGGTCCCAGAAAATGGAAAGAGGGTTAATGTTGTTCCTATTTTCAAAATGGGGAATAAACAAGACCTGGAAAACTGCAGGCCACTGAGATTGACCTCATTACTGGGCAAGGTCTTTGCCCACAGATTATCAAACAGCATGTCTATGAGCACTTAAAGGGAAATCCATTAATTAAGTGGATTTATGACCAACAAGTCATGCCAGACTAAGTTAACTTCCTTTTATGATAGAGTTACAGACTGGCTGATTGGGGAAATACTGTGAATATGATATATACGGACTTAGAAAGGTTTTGACAGTCTCTCATAGCATCTAATTGACAAAATGATCAACTATGGGTTTGACAACTCAACCATTTGGTGAATCTACAATTGACTCAAGGATCATACCTAAAATGTAGCTATCAAATTAATCTGGCTGTCCATTTCATGGAAAGTGACTTCAGCTGTTGTACAATAATCCAATAAAATCAATAAAATTATTATCATTATCTAAAACTATTATATAATAAATTATTAAAAGAGCATTAAAATATAGGAAAGCTGAACTAAAACAGGAAAATAGTTTAATAAACAAAGAGATGTTAATACTAACAGAGCTACCTCATGCGTTCACCTGCCCCCTGTGGTCTGGGAGGAGATGCAAAATAATTCAAAAAGACATAGGATAGAACAGTGGGTGAAAACAAATGTTAAATTTCATTCTAGTTTAACAAAAAGAAATGTAAATTCATGCATTTTTTCCAGTTTGACATGCTTGTCCTAATGGATCATGAGTTCAGCATTATCTCACTTCCAATCAGCCCAAAGGAGAAAAGGACTCCAGCATCTCTCCACCAATAATCAGCACTCAGATCAGCATAGATTAACTACAAGGTTAACTTCAGACCAACAATCAAGTAAACAATATGCCAATCAAGAAACTACCAAAGAGCCATAAGTAAACAGCTCAACCAAATAATCTCTAAGACCACTCCTACTCACACAGACAGGCAAGTCACCAGAATATAAACTGACAGTAAACAGCACTCCTTACTAGCACTGGTGATGTTACCTAATTAGGGTAATGAAACCACAAGAAAACAAGCAAGCTAGAGAGCACCAACAACCCCACATTATCTCAACCATCCAGCTGTGATGCAGCTCCAAAGAAGGTCAATAACATCTTGAAGAACCATCAAGAGGTGCACAAAATCCAAGTAATGGGAAGTAATTGTCCAACACTATTCTGCCTTGATCAGTTGAAATAATGTATTAAATTGTAGTTTAAAAAGGAAATTAATAAACTGGAGTAAGTCCAGACAAAGGCTATCAAAATGGTGAAAATACTGAAAACCAAGCCCTATAAAGTACAGTTAAAAGACATAGTTATTTTAGCTTGTTGAAGGGAAGGGTGAGGAAACATGGTAACTATTTTTAAATACCAGAAAGGTTATCACATTTGTTTGGATTTATTCTTAATTGTTTCAGAGGGTAAGGCTAGAACTAAAGGAATGAAGTATCTAAGGTATACAACTTAGGCACTAAGGTTAGATTTTAGAACCTCTCAACAATAAGAGCTGTAGATTAATGGAATGGGTTACTGCATAGTTTCTTTCCTTTCACTAGAGGCTTTTAAATGGAGGCTAAGTACTCATCTATTGAGGATGCTGTAATGAATCCTGTAGTGTGTTTCTTTCAACCCTATGATTGTATTATTTTAACAGACACCTCGAGATGGGAATGAATGAAATCTGTGACTATTACAGTGAAAATTACTTTCTGTTTTCTTTTTTTTCCCTTGGTCCCTGTGGAACCCATTCAAAGTTTCAAATTTAAACAACACTATTTTAAAAGATAGCTGCTACGAAGTTACAGTAACAGTGAGAAAAGGCTATCAACCTCCTATCCTATTTGTGAGCTTTATTTATCCAACTACCTAGGCATTCTGTGATATGGAATATAAACTAGATCCCCAGTGAAGATGATTGCATGTTCATAATAGCTATGGGTTTTCAGAAATGTAATACATCTGTTATACACTTCTCATTTTTTAAAGCTATCTTGAAAATATATTTGTGATATGAAGTAGTCCTAAAATTCATATGTACAACACATCCAATCCTAAAATTAAGTGGATTTTTGAGCTTCGGTGTCTTGTTACTTTATTTATTAAATATTTAATTTAATTAATCTCTCAATATCTATCTAGCTTCTAAGTCAAGTGAACTACTCTGCACTTCATTATAGCAAATGTATTAATAATACTCGCTAAGCTGAATGATTTAGCTAATACTTGTATAAATTACTGGTCTTCATCTTTTTAATTAATATTTGGTTCCCTAAAGCTAATTTCAAGTTTCTCAAATTCATGCCAAAGGCCACCTTTCTTCATTTGAAATGTCCATTTCTACTAATACAGCATTTGGTTAATATAGCAAATCTCTAAGACATGTCTAAAAATAATAGTAAATTATTTTTGCACCAAAATGATAATTATTTACAAAATGATGGAAATCATATCAAGACTAAATAATATATTAACAGTCTTTGCACATAATACGATAGGCAAATTCATATGTTTATCTTTCTGTTGACTTTATTCTTCTATGATTTGTTGATTTGTGACATTGGTACAAGGTATTCATTCTCTATTGAATAGTGGTGCTGAATAATATATTAACCAGGTGTCTCTATGGCATAAATGTTTTATTAGTTTTTTCAGCTACAAGAATTCTTTATAAATTACCAACTAGAACTTTCAACAATTACAACATTCCTAAAGGAATGTAATATGTTTTTATTAGAACATAATACATTCAATGTCTATGCTTATGATAACAAAAGTGAGAAAATGTAGGGGTTTAAATAATTTGTTTTCCAATTTAGAGTCTGCATTGCACTAAGTGGTACACAATTGTACTGGAACACTTCATTGTTAACATGTGAGTTGAAGACAGGGGTATCAAACTAGATTTCTTCGAGGGTCACATCATTGTAGTTTTCTGCGGACCAGCGGGAGTGGGGGGAGATGGGACAGAGGCCTCCTGCAACACTCTGCTGGCCAAAACAGGGCACAGGGGGCCCTGTTTTTGGCATGAATGACCTCCACATGGCCCATTTTTGGCTGGCAGAATGCTACTGGAGGCCAGGGAAGCTGAAAACAGGTCTTGCATGGCCTCTGCGCAGCCCATTTTTGGCCGGCAGAGTGCTGGAGGTTGGGGAGTCTGAAAATGGGATATGTGGGGGCCACACATGGCCCCCCACAGCCCATTTTGGCCAGCAGAGGCACCACAGGCTGGTCCTTTGATATTTCCATGCCAGCCCCCTAGGCCAGATTTAAGCAGCCCGGATCCAGCCCGCGGGCTTTGAGTTTGACACTCCTGTATTAAGAGGTTATAATATTTACTTTCCCATATACTCAAGTGTAAGTTTATTCAAAAAAACCCATCAATTTTCATATAATTGTAAGTCACGGAATTTTATTTTATTTTTTTGCAATCTGTGTCTATCAAAAACTATGAAACACAAAGATTAAAATGTGTTCTTCCAAAGATAAAACAAACGGGATATGTCTGAACTAAGTCTGAACTTTCAAACACAGATTTTTTTTTATAATGTACTGACAGTGAAAATATTTTCTGTAAGAAAATTTAAAAAATGTGTGTGTTGTCCAAAATACAGGCTTCATATTTTCATCTGTTTCATACCTGTCAACCCTTCTGGATAAACCAGATAGGAAATATGACTAGATGACCTAAATAAAGGTTATTGTAATGCTACATTAACAGAAGTGTTGCAAGTCTGAAAGTACAAAACTTCCCACTCCAGTTTCAACCACTTGATCCATCAGGGCAGGAAGTTTCTTTCTCTGACCCTTAAGCCACCTGGGGCTCCTGCCTCTCTTGTCTGATTGTTTCCTAGACAACATCTCTTCCACTCTTTCCTCAAGGTTATTCCCACATTTCATTACAGTATCAGAAATATTGTTGTATACAACAATTTAGATTCTTCATTTAGGAACTCTTCTGGTGTTGCCTGGACGAAAGACCGATTTTACATATAATGATCACTGAATGACAAGTAAACTGAGAAAGTAAATATGGACCTCTGTCACTGGGATGTAGCTGTATATATGTTTCTTTAATTGGGGAATTAAATAGCAAGTTTCTCAGACAGTAAATGAAAGTAATCAAAATTATTGCCATCTTTGCAGAACAGCTTAGTTTCATAGAGGTTCATTTACAGTAAAACAAAAAAGTATTCCAGGCTAATAAAATAAATTGTACAAAATTATGTCCATTACACATCTGATTCTCAAAGAAAGCATTACAAGCTTTTGTTCAAGGTAACATTTGCAAAAATGAGATCAGAAGCAGTATTTGCAGAACATGTGAATTTACCTTTTACTTCTTAATCATAATTTTTGTTTGGGAGGCATATTTCCCATGCTTTGTATAAACAAAGGGAGTCTTGGTCCAACCAGTTTAACTATATCATATAATCCAACTTGAGAAAGCTTTAATACAAGCTTGAGTTAATATCCAACCTTCAGCTATTCTGGAATGTAAATACTAAAAAATTCCACATGCTGCCAGACTACGTCTATATGATACCAGCATTGTAAAAATCAGTTGCCTGCATTGTATTGTATTGCTGTTTTTATAGGAACATTAAAAGTTGTTTTATTTTTGTTTCGCTGGAAAAATAGCCAAGTTATTCTGATACTTTCTATAGGTAGTCTGCAACTTACAACAGTTTGTTTAATGACTGTTCAAAGTTAAAATGACCCAGAAAAAAGTAATTTATGACCATTTTTCACATTTACAACCATTGTGGCTCCCCATGGTCACGTGATCAAAATTCAGACACTTGGCAACTGACTCATTTTTATGATGGTTGCAGTGTCCAAGGGTCATATGATCACCTTTTGCGACCCTCTGACAAGCAAAAGTCAATGGGAAAGCCAGATTCATTCACATGTTACTAACTTGACAACTTAACAACTGCAGTGATTGAAGTCTATATTCTCAGTCATCCAGGACATGGTTGTCGGATTGCAGACTACAGGAACCAGGAGCACTAACCAGGTGACCCTGGGGACACAAATAAACCTCCAAGTGCTTCAGTGACCCTCTAAAATGATGCAGATTACCAGCTGTCTGCAAGGAATATAAATCCTTCCATTCCCTACTATCCTGTCAGAGCTGAAGAAGCTTCTTGGATGAGAAGTGAAACGCCTTCAAAAGAAAAAAAAACAAGAAAGTCCAGTTGCCTCTTGAAAAAGCACCTTTGGGTATAAGCAGTATTACATTACATTACATTACATTACATTACATTACATTACAGTGAGGACCCAAGCCAGTGTACAGTAGTTACATTTACAACACAATAATATTTGTACAACCACACAATTAGTTATAATCCAACTTCTTCCATCCAACCCACCAGGTGCTAGATGGATATGTTGCTGGTTGTGTTATCTACAGTTGGCTGACCCGAGATCGTGAGTCCTTTCTATTGTGGCTCCCATATTATGGAATATTCTCTCTACCATAAGTAAGATTGGCCCCATCACTCCTGATTTCCAAAGATACCTCAAGACCTAGTTATGCCAGCAGGCCTGGGGGACTCCAGAGAATGGGTGAACTCACAAGGAGCTCCCTTATAATTAACACCCTTCCGTCTATTATTCTCTTTTCCTGTTTTACTTTTGTTTTCAAAATTTCAAATTCTTTTCATAATTATTATACAATAGTTAACTAAGATTGTCTTATTTATTTACTGATTCTATTGGTCTGCTGTAGGCCCAGAGTCACTTTCCCTGACATGAGCAGCAATATAAATATGAATAAATAACTTAATTAACAATAATAAACAAATAGCTGCCCACTGAAAATGTTAAGAAGTTGTCCTGCATTATTAGATAACTCAGAGCTGTGGTGGCACTGTGGTTAGAATGCACTATTGCAGGCTAATTCACTGCTGACTGCCAGCAGTTCAATCCTGACCGGCTCAAGGATGACTAAGCCTTCCATCCTTCCGAGGTGGGTACAATGAGGACCCAGATTGTTGGGGGCAATATGCTGACTTTGTAAAGCACTATGAAGTGGTATATAAGTCTAAGTGCTATTGCTATTTGCATCTTAACTCAAGAAACAGAAGAAATGTTAACTGGAATAAAGTTATCTAATTTTGTATGATAAAAATGTTTTTGTCAGAATAGATTTGCCGATCTCATGAGCTCACTATTGAAAAAAATATCAAGGTTTTTAAAGGTAGAAAAGTCTCATTCTATTTTTTTCCCTTGCTCTTTAATAAGTTGAAAATGTCACAGTCATTGGTGGTAAATATCACTGACTGTTTATGTATATGGTTCGGTTTCTAGGATAATTTTATACAGATTAAATAATTTTCACTTTTATTTTTATTATTCAATTTTAGAAAAGAAAGCAGCAGAAACCATTTTAACCCTAAAACTATTACACTCTTTAACACTGATTGGAATTTGTGTATCACAATTGCCTTTTTATTTTCTTCTAGTCCTGATGCATACAAAACTACCTTTCATGGGGTAACTCTAAATTATTATTTAAAATAGTTTTATTATAACAACATGGATAAGAAAAGGTCAGATCAAGCTTCTGGTAGTTTCCACCCAAAACAAAAAATATAGAATATTTTATATTATGGTGTTATTCTAAAGAATAACAATAGCAATAGCATTGTATTTATAGACCGCCTATCAGGGCTTGCAACCCTCTCTAAGCGGTTTACAATGTCAGCATATTGCCCCCAACAATCTGGGTTCTCA
>JANHJO010002417.1:0-12247 GCA_032468235.1 Pseudoxyrhopus heterurus | reverse complement strand
TTGTAGGCTCCAGGATTCCCTGCTTCCACCATGTCGCAGCAAGGCATAAATACCTGGGCAAAGCCGGGTTATCAGTTTGTTATAAAAACAAGAGCAAGAGAACCTTAAAGGTGGTAGTCTTCGACTTACAACCCTTTATTTTGAAGTTACAGCATTATTAAAAAAAGTGACTTATGACCATTTTTCACATTTACGACCATTGCCTCATTCCCATAGTCACATGATCAAACTTTGGATGCTTGCGTACTGGTTCATATTTATGGGGGTTGCAGTGTCTCTGAGTGAGGTGATTCCTTTTTGCGATCAAATACTAATTTAGCAATTGCAGTTATTCACAACTGGCAAGGAAGGTCATAAAATGGGACAAAAGTTAACAACTGTCTTGCTTAGCAACAGAAATTTTGGGCTCAATTGTGGTTGAAAGTTGAGGACTACCTGAATAAGACTTTTAGAATCTGTACTTCAGAATATTATTCTACATTTCTCCTGTCAAATGATATATTTGGAATGAAATGCAAAGATAATTATTTTGCCAGATCTGCCTTCAGAAGTGGTTCACAAGTTATTGAATAAAGTCCCCATTGCACAGGTAAACAGAAGGGATTAGACATGTTTCTTCTTTTGCAGGTTTTTGATTTGTTTTTCCATGAATTCTGGTATAAAGATTTGTTTTATACCACAGGCTACAGAAAAATATATTGATCTGAGATATTTTAGCATTTTTTAATCTTCGTTACTTAAAAAAAAGAAGGAAAATGGTCCATCTTAAGTTGGAAAGAAATTCCCATACTCTATTTCCATTATCTTTCTTCCAGTTCTCAGGAAAGTATACTCTGTTTATACTCATACATATGTTCATATACATACACACACATTTGTGGGAAAGGAAATCTTCAGGTTTGAATTAAGCTAGAATTGGCAATTCTAGGATAAATTAGATAAGATAAGATAAGATAGATAGAATTAATAATGGTTTTCTTTCTACTCTTCTTTTGGAGGAGGTGCTAGCTTAAATTCAGGTTTGCTCTTCTTTTTGGTAAATATATTATTCCTACTATAAACAAACAGGATAAATATGTTATTTTATTCTAAAATAATTTCGATTCTGTAATTTCATTGTAACTGAAAAAAAGAATTTAGATGATAGAAATTATATGCATTTAATTGCTTCTCTGACAGCCAGTAATTTTACTGTTAGTTACTTCAGGATATTTTCTGATACCAACAAGCACAAATTCAAAGAAGGCAGCAATTAACAGAGAACAATGTATTGGCAGAATTGCTGAATTAGCACCATTCATTTTCAGTTGATAGCCACAAGATTTTAGAGAACGGGAACAGGAATTATATTTGGGTTATAACATAGAATCTTAATTCTGCATCGATACCAGGCACAATACTGTAACACAAGGAAATAACCGATGTTCATTAAGTAGCATTCGCTGGGGATACTTGCTAGCCAAAGGTAATCCCTTCTTACAAACTGTTCTAACTCTCTTTGTCTCAGCTTATCTTTAATTTATGATCTCCAGTCTCTCTGGGAAGTTCTCTTCCCTTGTCATTATTCTTCTGAGTCCAGACAAGGAACCAGCTTTTAATTTTAATCTGTTATGTCTGTCTCGTAAAACATTCACTGTATCATTTGACTAAATAAATATCTCCACATTGGAAAAACTTGTAGAGTTAAAAGTAAGGTTGGGTGGGTGGATTGGCAATTTTCTTAACATTAATGTCAAAAATCAATTAGGAAATAGAGTGGGTTGGCTTGTATGGGATCCTGATCAGTTGTATTTTTGAATGAGAGAAATGTTGCAATTAACTTTGGGGTTCAGTTCTTTTATTTATTTGCCTATTTTCAGTGCCGCATTGTGACATGTTCATAAGCAGTGGAGCAAGAAAAGATCTGGAAGGGATAGAAAGGCTGCTTAGCAGATTGTATTCAAAATATTCATTCCCAGCTTGCCCTGAATTCTATTCCTGTTGTGTGCCAAGATTTCTGCTTGCATATTTTCCCTGTGAGTATAGTTGCCAGATTCAAAACAAAGAAACAAGAATTCAGTAGAAGCAAGGACCAAAGAAGCAACAGTCCAGTTGTAGGGAGGAAATAGTAAATTGGAATAGAAAAAGAAAGATGTGTGCAAAATGTTGTGGTATACATGGATAAGACAATAAACATGTATGGCATGGCATTAATTGGGCTTTCTACTCTGCTTTCATAAAAGGTTCATGTATTAGGAGATATTGATCATGACCAGGCCCATCCCTAGTCAATCAATGTTCTTATTGTATTGATAAGTGTTTTTGATTATGTCAATAGGGGTGGAAATATGGAAGTCTGTTTTATCAATACTAGATTGCACTACATAAAATTACCCACCAAAGCATACATGAGACTTCTGTTTGTTGTTTTCCCATCTGTAAAGTATATGAATCATATACTTCTGGAAGATACTGCATGTAGTCTGCAACTGATCTTAGCTGAGTTTCCTGCTTTGTGTGCGTGAATTACAATGTGTTTACTTGCACATTCCTTTCTGCATTATATCCAGTTGACCTGCTACTGTATATGGATGTGTTCATTAGTGACTGTAGATTGGCAAGCACGTGCAATAACTGAACATGGGCAAAATAATTCCTGTATGGGATCAAGTACATATATGACTGGAGTCAAAAGCTGTGTAGGTACATCCATGAATTCTCTTACGCATCCATTTGTCAAGAGGCAGGGAAGGGACAGATTGCTCTTACCAGAATCTGAACTGATCTTTTGCATAGAGTTTTTGAAATTACGCTGGGAGTTGAGTAAAGTCCTAGAGACATAGTATTACTTTTTCTGTTATCAAAACTACTTTTTAAAAAAAGAATCTTTATAAACATAGTTCTAACAATTCTTGAATAGCATTTCTTTTGGTATATCAGGGTATTTGTCAGTTTATTTTATAATAAGGCTTTGCACAGATATAGTTTGTTTTGTTTCAAAATATCACAACTTTATTTATTTACCCTTCTTGTAGAAGAAAAAAAATATGATGGAAAGTTTATGCCGTGTTCTGTATTTTTCCATTTTCCAAGTCATGAGTATTCAGTGGGATCACACTTCATAGAATCATAGGAACAAAAGGGACCTTGGAGGCCTTCTAGTCAAACCCCTGGTCAAAGCAGAAGTCCTTATACCAACCATCCTGGAGAAATGTTGTCCATTATTTTCTTGAAAACCTCCAGTGATAAAACTGCACTCTTTTGAGGGCCTTCAAAATCTTTTTTATATCATAACGACCAGAACTGGACACAGTATTTCAATTGTGGCTTCACTAGGGCAGTATAAAATGGTACCGTCCCTTCTCGTGATCATGATGCTATCCCTCTGTTGATGCAGCTAGGACTGCATTGGCTTTTTTGGCAGCTGCAACACACTGCTGGCTTATACTTAAGTGATGATCCATGAGGTCAGTTAGATCCCTCTTCTGCAAGAAGGTTACAAGAATATATGTTTAATATTGTGTTAATTTAGCAAACAAAAAGAATTCTTTGTGCCTGTTCTCTGTGCCCTGGTATGATTTTAGAGGCACCAGTCTCTATGAAGTATGAATAGTCTCAAACATGAATCACAGAGGAACAATAATAAATTGTTTATCTATCTTCTATCTATATAAAAATGGATGTGTATGTGTATGTTCCAGTATAACTCTGGAACAGCTTGAGCAATTTCAACCAACTTGATACACAGATGACTTACTCTCTGAAAACAAATACTGTGGGGGTAAGACACCTCCAACACCCCTCGGGGTGTGTGTTCTGACCCCTTGGGAGGGTGTTCCGTGAAGATACAGCCTACAGTGCAGTGGAGTTGCCATGGTAACGGCTTCACAGTACTCCACAAGTGGACATTTGTAACAGGGCCTGCTTGCACCACTATGAGACTGACACGACGTACGTCACACAGATCACATATGAGGCGACATTTTTTTATGCTTCTGGGAGCACAGGGAAATTATCGCTGAAATCAGGGCTCAGGGAGAAGTTGCTCTTGCCATCACCTCTTCAGGAATTGTGGAGATGTTAATGGAAGGAGGGAGGACAGCCCATTCCACACTTACGTTGCCATTTCACATCGCCATTCCTGTCTAATATAGGATTGGGATAAATAAATACCTGGGCAACCCCCCGTTATTGGCTAGTTGATAAATAAATAGAAGTGAAGACCTGGATAATGACAACAAACAAACAAGCAAACAAATAAAAACTGGCATTGAGATAAATAAACTACTCTTTAGATTCTAAGCTACAGAATTTTGCCAGAGATTGTATGTTATTTTCATAACTGCCTTGGGTTAGTAACCATGTGAATGGAATTAGCATGCTCTGCAGTTTGTATTATTCTGGCTATACAGTGCCTGAACTCCAATAGCATGCTATAAACTATCTGCTTATAGGCAATAAAACCTATTGGATAACAAAGGATGTCATCCTCAGAGGAGTTAGTCCCAAATATTGAAAATCTTTACCATTTTATGAGATTCCATTCTTTGCAGATAAATCTTTGATGTTTACATAGTTTGACAGCACACTCTTTAAGTCTCCCTCCTTTGCTCTGTTTGTATTCTAAGGTAAGATGGCATTTATTTCCATGTAATGGAAGATCAACTGTCAGCTCATGCTTCTGCCTGACCACTGGAGCATATTCTAAAGCATGTAGTCATTCACAGGGAACTCCAGCTGAATTCACTTAACTGTATGTTCAATATTCTGCACTGAACTGAAGGAAGTGGGGGTTTCAGATCATAAAATGTCGTGGCTGAAACAAAACAACATTCCATTGTTGTCATCAATGACTACAAATGTAATTCTATATTGGCATAACATTTGTTTTTTCCAACCATTCAGTCTTGGTCCACAAATCCCATACCCTCAATACACAGTTTAATGCAGGATTTCCCAACCCTGACAATTTTAACACACATAGAATTCACCTCTCAGAATTCACCAGCCAGCTGTACAATGCTGTGCTGGCTGAGGAATTCTGAGAGTTGAAGTCCACATATCTTAAAGTTGCCAAGGTTGGAAAACCCTCATTTAATGGAAAGACACTCACTCTCTCTCTCTCTCTCTTTTAAAAACTTTATACCATGCCCCAAAAGATAAACTTTGCAATTCAGGTATAATTTTTTTACCAATATATCCAGCATAGAAAATCTTTCAGAAAACCTGGTGCCGTAATTCAATTAAAAACACTGGGATTATTTCATATTTTCTTAAATATGATTTATTTGGCCTGTTATGTATATTATAAACACTGAGAATATGTTCTTAAATTTGAGTGCCCAGTCATTTTAAACATGCCAAACTGCTTAGAAGCTTTATATAAGGAAATACAGGAAAGTTGTATATTGATAAAAGGCACTGACAAGGAATAATGGGTTTGATTTATGAATCTACAGGAAAATATATTTTTGGTATTCAAAATTATTAGCTGTGTAAAGAAAACAAGCTCACGTAAATACTTGAGATGCCAAAATCAGTCATGCAGCACATTATTTTTCACATAGTACCTAACAAGAAACTCTGAGGGAAGTAACAATAGTTTTCTTCAACACATCAGTGAAAGGCTGGTTCAAGGGAGATTTGTAGAATGAATGACTAGCCATGGTGATGCATATTAACAGCTCAGCAAGCTTTCATGTATTATATCAGATCTGCAGAGAGACAAAACGTTTTTGGTATAAAATGCAAACTGACCATAGTGGTGCTGCTATTATTGGAAGGGGAAAAAAATGAATTCTACTTAAAACAAGTTTCCAAAGTTCTTAGTTGTTCATGAAACATTATTTTCATTCATCAGGAATAATGTAGGTTTGCTTGGAGTGTGTGTGCGTGTGTGTGTGTGTGCATATCTTGGGGGCAAAAGTGCTGAGTGTACTTTGTGCCTAGACTGGAATTTTTCAAGATGAATTCACAGTGCTGACTACCAATAGAATGTACACATTGTGCCATGTACAAAAGCAAATCCTGTTTGTGTTTTGTCTTTTATACTGAGCCAGCAAGAAAAAGGAACTTGTATACCTATTCAAAGAATATCAGTTATTTTGATTTTGAAGTGATTCAAAATTGGACTAAAGATGTAACACTACACCACTGTTATGGAGTAATGGATAAATTAATATCCATAACCTTATCACCAGATACACAGTGGGGACCCCAGAGTAAATAACCAATTAAGGAAAAGTGGTATATTCTCCTTGCAGGAACTGCATCCAAAGAGACTTTGTGGTGGTATTAGAATAAGAAATGGAGACTGCCGCCCCCTTCTAGTCATCATGAACAGCAGAAGATGTCTACAGAAATGGAGTAAAAATTCAGAGGAGAATAATACAATAGAGGAAGGGTTTGTGTTTGCGTGGGGGAGGGGACAGGGAGAGGAATTGTCAGCTCCATTATGTAGATCAAAGCAAGAAATCAACTCTACAAGAAGGTTAAATCTACTTTAATTAATATTAGCTTTACTAACCTAAATCTTGTAGATATAACTGAGTTTCTTCTCATCTCGTTCATCTCCCCTGCCTTATAATCATGTGAATCTGAGGGGTGTCTGCCTGAGGTATTTATGCATACCTTCTTCTTATTTTGGACTTAAGCCACATTTTTCCCCTTGTCACTTTGGTTACAGATCTCTTCTAAATCTATAAAGGTATTCTTCCATGCTGTTTATATCAATCCAGAACCAGTTATTTGAAGAAGAAAAAATAGATAGGAAGTTAGGAAGATGCTTTCCTAACCATTTATTCTTTTAGAAGTGTATGACTCTGAAACTTTGACAAAAATAATAACAACAATAACAACCATCTTACTCCCCTCCTGACTTCTTTCTGCTTGGAAAGAACAAATTGTTTCCCCTCTCCCTCTATACAAGAGATTTGAACAATCTGGAAGCAACCTCACACTCTGCATTTTCTCCCAGCCAACTAAGGATAGAAGCAGAGTAAGGGAATTTGTATAAGCATATGTTTGAAAGCTAATGGGTGGTGCGGTGGCCTAGAAGTGTAGCTCTCACCTCCCAATCAGGAGGCTGTGAGTTTGATCCTAGGTAGAGGCAGATATTTCTCTCTCTGGGCACGATGAGAATTTATCTGCTGAATATAACTCTGGCGACAGGAAGGGCATCTGGCCAGTAATCACTCAGCTCTATTTAGTTGCCCAGACTCTACCCCACAAGGATTATTGGGTCATTAAAAGATGATGATGATGATGATATATTTAAAAGCTACAATTTTTAGCAGGAAGAAGGACAATTTGAGACTGAGAAGAAGACGACATGAAATAGAATAAAATGACTGAAGCCTCAGGAGACCAAGAATAACAAGATGAAGCAGTTGCAGAGATCCTGGTTAAAGAAAAACCAAGCGCTGCAATAACAAAGTAAAACATAGAAAGGCAGCAGTCTGGCAGAGTAGTAACTCGCTGACCAGCAGCCCCGGACCCAGAACTAATCTGCACACTGATGGCAAAACACTGGTAGAAGAAGAAACTGATGGACAAAGGGAAATGAAAACAAAAGTTTACAAAGTGGCAGAAGGGAATTTAACTGCAGAGACTGTGAAGAGATAGTCACCAATTTTAGCAGAGATTGAGTTAACAGCTTGCTTTAATAGGCAATTTATTGTCTCCTGAACAGAAACTGAAGAGTGAATAAGGAAATAGGACAATAGAAATAAGACTGGGGATCATAAAGAATGAATTAAATAGGCAAAAGAGAAAAATGGTCTAGAATTTATATTTGTACTTTAACTTTTGTAATTGTTTAGCAATAAAATTGCTCTTGGATCACTAAATACTAATCACACCTGCCTTCCTGCTTATGTTTGTCCAACTGAAAAATAAACCTGTGTCATGGACCACTTACAAAATCTTAAAACTTTATGTTTAGTAGTAATAGGTCCTTCTGTTTCCCTTATTCAAAGAGCCTGGAAAATTATCCACAATATGCTAATTCCCAGATGCAGCTCCACAACCATAGTGTTGAGCTCACATTAATGTTTTGCGATGTGGGCCATGCAGTAGTCATGGAGTCTTCCAGGTCACAACCTGACACTTGACAAACACATACACCCCTCAAAACCTTACAGAAGTTAGCTGTGTGTTGTAATTTTAGTGCGCCATAGAGAAAACATTACTAAATAAATTAAGAATAATAATCTTAATTGTGATGAACTTTATGTTTTCCCCTATTCTTCAGAATGCAATTCATGGTATTCTAGCAAAGGCACAATGTGATCTTCACCCTCCCAAAATGCAGCATTTCCCTGAGTTAATATAAATCAAATTCCTACACTATCTCTAGCAGATGAAACTGTGATATTTTCCATCTTTCATGAGAAAGAGTGAAACTAAAAATGTATTATTTTCCAATCATCTTCAGGTGAATTGTAAGGGTTGGATCTAGAGAGGAAGAGCAATAGATTAACTTTGATAATTTGATTATGTCAAGCAAGCAATAACTCTCCGTCTAAACTCTGTGCTTTAACAAGGCATGAATGGTGGCCCTTTGTGACAGTTATCTATGCGATCTGCAACTCTGCCATAGGCAAACATTCTAACGGATTTCAGTCAGAGCTCACAATAATACTGCTTATTCACTTTTTCTTTTCTTTTTTAAAGATAGCAGCAAAAAGGTTGCAAAGCAGTCGGCGAACATTAAATTCTTGATAGTATTGTTAGCTGAGATAGAATCTTCCAACAAGCAGAATCAAAATGACCCACAAGTCGACCTGCTGAGCAGAGAATTCCTTACTTCCAAAGCTAACGATTCTAACAACTGGTCCTCATATTCTAGGAATCTTAGTTGTAACATGCCACAATGTTTATGAATATGATAAGCAGGACTATGCTCAGAAAGCACAAAAGAAGCACCCACACTCATGTGTTTAGTCACGTTTGGAGACAGGATTGTTCCAATGTTGGAAAGATATCAAATCGTGGTTTGTTCTATTTTTTTACAAACAAGATGGTCGGTGGGTGATAAGTGCCAAAGCAGTTGATATGAACAACAGCTTAGTTCCAAACATTAAAAACTCTGCAAAAGTAAAAGCTGGTATACAGAGATAGCAAACAAAATATCACATTTCAATAAATGGTATTTGGAAATGTTGGTGAAGAGATTCTGAGAATGTTACTGTGACACAGAAGAAGGAGTACAAAGAATGAGCTAATTCTAGGAATTACTGTATACAGCTACTTCCTGTTACACGGATGAGAAGGATACTGGCTACCAGCCTCTTCTGTTCAACTAAGACAGTAACACATAATTTTTTGAGGCAGAAATCATTACATTTCTAAATCCATAATTTAGGATTTAGAATTTTTGTCTGCCAAACCATATCCTTAGGGGAGTCTTTCTTCAGACCAAATTTTTGTAACTATTGCCCAAGTTTGACATTTGGTTCTGCCTAAACATATTAGGGAAAGTCTTTGTGTAATCTAGTGTCCCACAATGCTAAGCCTCAGCAGATGTTACAGAAAGGCATAGGAGAGAACCAATTATTTAGAAAAAAGATTCTTCTGGGCAATAGATAGTAATAGATAATCAACACAGAGGAACCTTTTAATCTTACATATAAAATAAAATAAATATTTTCCCAGCATAATTTCCAAAGTAGTACCTGGTAATGGGGTTAATCTGGAATGGTTGGAGTTGGGGTCAGGCTCCAAGCATCAGCATACAATCTTGTATAATAACCTAGGTTGCAAGATTTTGGCAATTTCTCCCCAGTTCTTGAATTCAAGGTGAAAAATACAACTGAGTACAGGCAGTCCTTGGCTTACAACCACAATTGAGCCCAAAATTGAGCTAAGCAAGACAGTTATTAAGGCAGTTTTGCTCCATTTTATTACCTTTCTTGCCATAGTTGTTAGGTGAATCATTACAATCGTTAAGTCAGTAACGCAGTTGTTAAATGAATGGCTTCCTCACTGACTTTGCATGTCAGAAGGTCACAAAAGTGATCACATGACCTGGGACAGGGCAACCATCATAAATACATGCCAGTTGTCAAGGGTCTGAATTTTGATCACATGTCCATGGGGATGCTGCAATGGTTTTAAGCATGAAAAACAGTCATAAGTCATTTTTTTCAGTGCCGTTGTAACTTCAAACGATCACTAAATGAATGGTTGTAAGTCAAAAACTGCCTGTATGTATGACCTTCAAATGCAGAGAAAGTGTGTGCTGTTTGGAGTAGAGCCTCAAAGAACTGAAGAACAATGAGACGTATTCTGAAGAACTCTCCAGCCTAAGTATCATGTGTGAAATTTGAGCAAAGAAAACCACAAAAATCTGATATCATAGTCCAGGAAACTATAAAAAATCTAATGTAAAAATTGGTTCTAGCATCTTTAAATACTTGGAGAATCTGCAAATTATTTGTGGAACACTAACTTGGCCTCTGGTATCCATGTGACAGGTGATGTGTTTCTGGCATACAGACTTAAAAGGACAGGAGGAGGATGAAAACTGGATTTTAGCATCCCAATACCCCCCAAAAAGCTTTGAGTGTGTAGAATACTATTACAGACCTATTATTTCACAGGTTACTGAAGTACCCAACAAGGGCTTTTTATATTTATTTCCTGCCTTTGTTCCACTTTTTGGTTTTCATGAGTTATTACTTTTTATCTATTAATTTCTACATTATACATTTTTTGTGTGGAATTTATATACTATAAAAACAAAAACAGAAGTTGTAGCAGTCAAAAGTAATTAAAGAGAAAACCAACTAGATAATCCTACAGCTATGTTGGCACCAATGAGCAAGTGTCAGGCACAAGAAACCAGGAGCCAGGACAAAGTTCAAAAGTACTACAAGTTTATTTCATGCAACCTATTCACAAGAATCAGAATTACTAGCGGTCAAGGCAAATTGGTGCCAGATAAGAGTCAATGGATTTCAAGAGGGGCTGGACTTAGGTCTCTTGTGAAAGCATAGCAACTCCAAACTGATGACACATTTGACTCCATCCTCAGGCTCAGCCTGCTCATCTCTTACAGCAAGTTAATGTAGTTGCTTGGTACATCACTTATATAAATAAACCGGTTTTAACAAGAAACCAGAATGAAATGGAATCCTAATCACATCTCTGGAAGAAGGCATTCCATAGCAGTTGTACCCATGGATGAAAAAAACAAACCCTCTTCCCCAGAATTCTTACATAAATTTAATTCCCTGTAGTTTGCTCTATCTGTTTGTTTGATTTTAATATTAGCATGATTAAAAAAGGAACTTAAGAAAACATCTAGCTCAGCTCATTGACCAAGGTAAGAGTCTCCTACTACAACCTGTTAGCTACCAAATATTTTGATATTCAGCTCTCATCAGCCATAGCTATTAGCTGTGTGTGTTGCTGTCCAAAATATCCCCAGGCTCAATTCTCTTTCTAGTGTTTTTTAATATGCACATAAAATGGGAAAGAACAGGAGAGTTCAATGCAGCTGCTATCAGCTTGCTGATAACATTCCCATTTCTGAAACATCTTGAAATAATAGCCTGCTTTTCTTGAATAGCTGGCCATTGTAGCAATGGATTGGATGAGAAATGATGAGTTGAAAAAAAAAGATGAATGAATTCAATGTGAACATCATGGCCCTAAACTGATGCTAGAGCTCCCTGTTTTGAATGGAGATCTTCCAAAATAAGCAAACACGTAATTTAAAAATGCTTCGGTTCCCAATTCTCTCCCTGAGATTATTCATACTGAATCACTGTCCAAGACAGTGGAAGACGTATAAATGACTCCGCAAAAAAGATGGGCAGGCTTTGAATTACCACATCAGCAATGGACAACCCTGAATAGGATCCATACACAATGTCTGCCAGGACTCCCTGTATAAATGGGGCATACTATCTTCCCCTCAGTGTGACTGCAGGGTCCCACTTCATACTGTAATTCACATCGTGATTGGCTATAAGCTGAGGGCATATACTGATCCAGTACCTCACTTTTTTTTAATATAAATGATGCTGCAATTCAGTGGTTAGATGGCCTAGACATTTGATTGTAGATCTTTTTAACATTTATATTTTATGGGATTCTACTAATCTAATCTCCAAGATCACTGCAGATGGGGACTACAGCCAAGAAATTAAAAGACGCTTGCTTCTGGGGAGGAAAGCTATGGCAAATCTAGACAGCATACAAAAAGCAGAGACATCATCCTGCGAACAAAATTATGTATAATCAAGGCTATGGTTTTCCCAGT
>JANHJO010002414.1:160824-172547 GCA_032468235.1 Pseudoxyrhopus heterurus | reverse complement strand
GTCCCTTTTAGCTTTCCAAAGGTCCCTCAAGACCTGGTTGTGTCAGCAGGTCTAAGGACCTGAGGAGATTGGTGAAACATTGAGATGGTTTCTGGTTAATTAACACCTCTTCTTCTAATTTCTTTTCTGTTTTTAACTTTGTGCCTTTTCTAAACTTTTAAATTTTTTCATATTCATCTTTATATTAATTTGTATATTTTGCTTTTAAATTTATTTCATGCCATCCAGAATCACTTGATTGTGAGATGGAAGGCTATCTACATCTGACAAATAAGCTCCCACAACTCTCACGCTGGGTATGGAATTCTGGGATTTGGAGTCCATAGAAATCTGGATATTGCCAAGGTAGGAAAATAATACCCTGGATTATAGTTAACTGAAGTGATTTAGTTTGTGTAGGGATAACAACGAAGAAATAAAAATGCACGCAATTCCCTTTTTTAAGTGAGTCAAGAAGAAAACCGCTCATGTCAAAACTTTCCATGAAAAAAACCCCAATCTTTAAGAATTCAAATAGGTTCCAAGGACATAAATGCGAGACCTTGTGTTGTTCCGGCTCTTCCTTTTTTGCATAACTGCGGGCAAACTCGTCCAGAAGAGACTGGAAAAGATTCAAGACCAGCTTCACGTCCTTCTCTTCTTTCTGTTTTGCCATGTTGACCACGAGGAGTTGGTAGTTTTCCATCAGGTCTCTGTAGCCAACGTGGATCTGTCCGTTCTGTGGAAAGGTGGTAGAAATAAGTAGGGACGTTGAGCTGGGATACATCAGCAGTGTGGGGAACAGGATGTTTCCTCATCTGTGTTCCACAGTGCTCAACCATAAGCACAGCATGTGTGTACCACATTCAGACATTTTCCAAAAGCTGGAATTTTCCGCATCGTAAGTTTAGAAACTTAGCCAAGCTCAAGCTTCTTCAGTACTCTTACGTTAGGTAGTAAATTCGGGAAAAGAAAACACTTTAATGTACAATTAACTTATGAAACTTAGCAGGACATATTTTAAGAGGTTAAACAGGTTTAAAGGAGGGATCAAATGAATTCATTAAAGAGCAGGAGGAGGTTTATAACAGTAAGGCTGGGATAGTAAACAAAACCGCCCTGTTTGGAGGCAATCTATCTCTGATATGTCAGATTTATGGGAAGCAGTAGCAAAAGATTGTAACCTTCATTCTTTACTTCTGAAATTTCATTTATCTAGTGCAGGGGTGTCAAACTTGATTTCATTGAGGGCCGGATCAGGGTTGTGTTTGACCTTGGGGAGCCAGGGTGGGCGACATTACTCGTGTCGGGGGAGCCTGTGGTGGCCTGAGTACTCTGCCAGAGAAAACAGGCTCCCAAGCTCCGTTTTTGGCTGCGACAGCCTCCTGCAACCCTCTGCCAGTGAAAACAGAGTTCGGGAGGTCCATTTTTGGCTGCAATAACTTCCTGCAACCCTCTGCCAGTGAAAACACAGCTCAGGGCTCCGTTTTCAGCTGTAATAGCTTCCTGTAACCCTATGCCAGTGAAAACAGAGCTTGGGAGGGCTGCACAGGTAGGTCCTTCACTGTTTCCAGGTTGGCCCAGCGGGTCAGATCTAAGCACCTGCGGGCCGGATGCGGCCCACAGGCCTTGAGTTTGACACCCCTGATCTAGTGGGTTATTGCATTGCATCAAATTTAGATCTGATCCATCAGGGCTATGTTAATAAACGTTGTGATCTAAAATGTTGGGGAGCTATTAAAGACGTTAGTGTTGTGTTAAGCAATTTAGCAACTCAGAAAGCCAGTGTGATATCAAGAAAAGATGTTGTACTAGGAGGAAGGTATTATGCAAGGATGGGGAGACCAGTATTCATATATAAATACTGTCACTGAAGCTCTCTGGGCTACTTCCTATTTTTCAGCTCAACCCAATTCATAGTTGTTTCAAGGGAAAAATTGGAGGAAAGATACATTTTTTTCCTTTTACTTGATACATTTACTTGAAGCTTTTGGGAAAAGTGGAATATAGTTATGATGAATAACATTGTTACAGTTATAACTGAAAAAAATTAAATTTCAGTTAATATTTAATATAATGCTTATTTCCTTTTTACTAACCCAAAACTTTACGAACTGAAGGCCTAGCTATTGAACACATTATCATTGCTAACACATGTTCCGGTCAATATTTAAAAAATCCTCCATGTGCAAATGAAGTTGTTCTACTGATTCCCCAGCTGTCGATGACTTCTGCAAATATTTAATAAGACAATTCTGTTTTAAAGTTGCTCTCTTTCATTTAAACCAATGGTGCTTTATTTTGACATCCCCTCCTCACAAGCTACTCACAGGAGCAGAATACATAGTTTTGATATTCCCACGGAACTTCTCAGTGGCTTCAAAAAACAAGCATTCGATGGCTGACTTCTGAGAGTGGAGATCATTTATCTGGGGGGAAAAAAAGGAGTAACAATACACGAAAGGGGAAGAATGTACTGTAATCTTTCCTTTAAAAAAGCTCACACTGTGCCTTTAGACCTCTTCAATTCTGCATTCTGATATTAGGATAAATTATATGAAGATGTATAACAGCGGCCCCCAACCTTCTGGCCACCACTGGGGACCAGGTTTTTTTTCCCCTGGACCCTGGAGGGAAGGGAGGGGGAGGTTCTCTGTGTTTTACACGGGATCGCCTTGGAGATGGCTGGAAAGCCAGTCTGATACAAAACGGGACAGCCAGAATGTTCTATCAACAAGTCCATCCAGGTTAAAATAGCACTGATCCTTAAATTGCTACACTGCAGGCTAGTTGGTTTCTGGAACCAATTCAAAAAATGCTGGTTATTAAAACCTGTACAGTAATAGCAGTGGCATAAATCAGGCAATACTTTGTCTGAACTGAACATGTCCCTCTAGTCTAGTCATCAAACGAGGGCTAGCTGTGGATCCCACCCTCTTCAAGAGACACATGGTGCTTGGATCAGCCCCATTCTATGGAATACTCTCCCTTAAGACGAAGGGAAGGTCCCTGACTGTTATTCGTTCATAAACTAGCTAAAATAGCATTGTCTCAGTGAATATCTGGCTCTTAGGTAGTTTAAGATATTGGGCCCTGATGTGGTTTTTAATTGCTTAATGGACTTTTCAATATGTGTATGCTGTTGTTTATTTTTTTATTTATGATTTTGTTGATTCTCTCCAGAATCCTTCCTTGGTAACTTTTGCAGAATATAAATATTGCAAATGAAGAGAATGTTTGGGGAATAATCCCGGGGTTAGACTAGGTACTCCTGAGTTAGAATATAACTTAACAGGAAAGCCAATTACACATTCCATGTGTTATCGTTGCCTAAATGGGTGCTTGATTTGGTTTTCATACGCAACTACCGTCTCTCACCTTGTTCAGAAGGAACTCATCCAAGTATTTCAGCTCACTAGCATTTGCAATCTCCCTTAGAAATGGTGCCTTCCATTTCTCTGGCGCCCGTTTGGCTTTGCTGATCTTAATGGTACGGTTCCTCTTAGCTTTGCCAAATTCTTTTGTCTGGCGTTCCTCCAACTGGGGGTGTTTAGGAGGCCCAGAGGGAGCTGGAAATGGGGAAAAAACCAATGCAAGATTAAGAGCTTTCCTTCCTTTTTCCCCCCACAACCAATATGCTCAGCTGGGTTCAGATAAACAGCTTGTGATTCTCATCTGTGTTAGAGATGGGAAGCCTTTTAAATTTGGGGGTATCATACATAGGGTAACATATTATAATCCTTTTTTTTTTCTCCTATTCCTCATCCGTCCCATCTCTCTACAACAAAATCCTGCTCCATTGAAGTGACAGAGGCTTAGAAAAATGTTTGATTTGTATATTGGAGAGCTTGGGAGGATGTTGTTTGTAGTAGACCTGGGGGGTTGTGGCTCCCCATTCTCATCTGTATAAATAGTTCTTCCAAGGCATTAGAGAACAAGATACTCTTCTGGCAACGGCCTGGACAAAAATAGAAAGTTTGGCATCAGAGAAGGCAGCCTATTCAGCAGGTGCCAAAATTTACCTTCAGTCGCCTTCTGCGTCACCGTCGGCTCCATTGGCAACATGCAGGAAAAGAGCGGAATCGTCTCACTAGTCTCCTCAAATACCTCAGAATACTCTTTGAGGTTCTTCTTGTCTGTTCTTTTTGCCAAGAGTCTCCGCAATGGACTCTTGAAAGTAGATCTGACAACAATAGAGAACAGCTGAAGATGTAGATAATAGATAAATACGAGCAGGCTAGGATTTGAGCTAAGAAAAAAGAATTGCTCCTTCTATGAGGCTGCTTAATTGGCTATCTGAGAACAAACTTTGCTCTAAAGTAACCCAAGGAACGATGCAAGGTGAAATTGTGTATGGCCAGCTAAGAAGAAGGCAGCTATGGCCCGCAAAAATTAGTGAACCATGTTTCTGTGTAAAGGATCTACTGGAATAGTGATTGGCTGAATTCTTTGTGCCCTTCCCTGGTTCCCAAAACCTCATCTGATTGATTAAACTAGATTTTTTTTTGCCACTATCACTGCCTGCCACCCATAATTGTCCACAGGGCACGCATACTTGGCATCCATCTGTTGGCTGGGTCCTGAAGTCAGACCCATTGCACTTAAGGTAGTAGGTTGCTCCTCAGATTTCTTTGGTGCAATCTTCTTCTGGCTGTTTCCATCACTTTCTACTGTGTCCAAAGATGGCTGCAAACATGAAGAAAAATACAAAAACCTGCCTTAGACCAGGTTACTTCATTACATGAATTAAAATAAATGTAACAATTTCTGGAATGTGAGGTTGCACAGCTAAAAGCACGAGAACATTCTAGACTGTTTTATGGCAAATTAGCCCATTAATCTACCAAGTTTATTTTCTATTTGACAATGGTTTTCCAGCTATGCGTGCAAAAAGAGGCTTTTTTAAGTTCCATAAGCTGCAGTCCTTTGAACTATAAATACTGAAGTCTAAATGCATGAAGCTTAAGTTTCATCCAATATATTTATTAATTCCTCTTTAAACCCATGGAAATCTACTTTGAAAGACATTTCTGCCAAAATGAAAGGTTTTTTTTTCCTTTCAAAGGCTATTCTGCAGGGGTTTTTTTCAAGATTCTATTCTGGTAAGTCTTTCTATTATCAAACCCAAAGTATTTGAATTTTAATCAAGCCCATTAAGCTGATTTGTCTTTCAGAGGATTTTCAAACTGGCTGGTGGTTTTTGACAACTGATGTTTTACATAAATTACTATTGGTTTTCCCGTACCCCACCATCCATTTGGTTAATTTTATAGTTTTAACATCTTTCTATGAGCCGCTCTGAATACTATCCTAGGAAAAATAGGATATGAATTGATGTACTGATGCTGTCATGTAGGCTACTCAGCCTTTTCAGACTCTTCTGGCACATAACAAATTCTTCAGGAGAGAAGTCACTTTTAAAGTGAAATTAAAGGTGGTGGGATTTGAGCTAGGGGCATTCTGTAGAAAAAAGCCATTTGCTCTCCGACTATATTATGGCACTAATTCACCTTCCAAATAAGGGTGGTTTTGGAAGTCAACTTGTACAATCTGATCACTGAATATTCATGATCTATGAAAAACAAAAAAAGTCTGTCCTTCTGCCCCAAAAATGTTTCAAGTATGCACTCCAATCTTCCAGCTGTAGTTTTTCCTCTAAAAAAAATGAAGTGTTTAAGAAAACTTCTTAAACAGTTCATTTTTTTTATTAGCAGTAATGCCCCATAGTCTAGGACCAAAAAACGGTCTTCAGATTTAATATATTGCATCTGTTATCATTGCATGCAAGAATTTGACTGTAAATTGTGACAGTAAATGCAACATCAGTTTTCCTTAGCAAACTAGGCATGTATTGGTTTGATTAAGATTTTTGCTGTTATTCTTTGCTCAAGCTATTGGGAGCTGTTTTCTCTTGCACAATACTGCTGGCTGTAGTTACAGCGACCACAAAATGAACAGGTTTAGTTCAGCAAGCAGTACCTGGCTTATGGAAATGGAAAGAGTGACCTTGGGGATGTCGTCCAAGGAAGAAACCGTTTTTTTCTTCCTGCAAGGGGGAAAAAAGATATTTTAAAATGAAACCACCTGGGCTTTAAAAGGATTCTGTTATGAGGCCAATAAGTTGTGATTCTGTGTGGACAAATTTTGACAGATCTCCTCGGCCACTATTATGCACTCTAGCTCATTCATTCAAACTGAAACAATTTCAAGGTAGAACTTAAAGGCAGGCAATGCAAACTGATGAAAATTGTCCTTTTCAAAGGAAGTCGAGACCCATTTGCAGTAACAGTAATAGCAGTAGCACTTAGATTTATATACTGCTTCCCAGTTCTTTAGAGGATATATTTCTTGGCGAAGCACCCTACCCTGAAAAAAACAGAACTGCCCCAGGATTATTTGACTGTATTACTTGAGTAATGCTGCTTAATGCCTAATGCCTTCAGTTATGTTTGCAGGAGAGGAATTGTTTCAGCCTGTTCTTAACTCTTTAGTTGCGTCAAGATACTGCAGTGAGACTTAACCTGCTGAAGGTGGTAGCAAATAGCGCTATCGTTTAAAAAGTTATTTGGGTATTGGTCTCTCTGGGACAACTGCGATAAACAAGTGTCCTTTGCATATTAGGCAATCCTCACGTGCCTTAGCTTGCTCTGCCAATCACCTGAGATGATGATGGTAGATGCAACTAACTACAGGTGAGGTGTTTTTGCATTCTGTTCAAGTTTACTTTTAATACAAAATGCACTACAGTTGTGTATCCATCTAAAGGGCACACATTTCTCATCTTCAGTCTGTGGTTTAGAAGAGAGAATAAAACAACAAACTGCAGGTATTTAGATTTGTATAATTTCAGCAGCACTTTCTTAAGGAAAATATTTTGGATAGAAGTCACTTTGAAGATCCTTCTCAGCCAAAAAGCAGAATGGGAATAGCACTACCACTTAGACTTATATACTGCTTTACAGTGTGTTATAGCCTTCTCCAAGCGGTTTAGAGTCAGCATATTGCCCCCAACACTCTGGGTCCTCATTTTACCGACCTCTGAAGGATGGAAGGCTGAGTCAACCTTGAGCCGGTGAGATTCGAACTGCCACATTGCAGACAGCAGGCAGTCAGCAGAAGTAGCCTGCAGTACCGTACTCTAATCACTGCGCCACATGAATTCAAAATCACAGATGAAAACTTCAGTTCCCTTTTTCTCATCATTTCTCTTTTGTTCTGCATGGTCTCATTTAGATTATCTTCCAGGGGCAAAGGGAAATGTTTCTTTTTTTAAAACAGAAGCACTACATGATGGAGGTAGAGTTGTATCGAAAACCATTAGTGATTGTATGTGATTGCACAGCCTTAGGAAATAGTGGTTTTTGCAAGAAATCTAATTCAGATTAGTACAGGTAGTCCTCGACTTACGACCACAAATGAGCCCAAAATTAATGTTGTGAAGCAAGACAGTTGTTAAGTGAATTTTGCCCCATTTTATGACCTTTCTTGCCACAGTTTTTAAAATAAATCACCGCAATTGTTAAGTGAGTAACATGATTGTTAAGCGAATCTGCCTTCCCCGTTGAATTTGCTTATCAAAAGGTCCCAAAAGGTGATTGCATGTCTCTGGGATGGTCCAATCGTCATAGATACATGCCAGTTGCCAAACGTCCAAATTTTGATCATGTAAGCCATTGGGATGCTGCAGTGAGTTTAAGAGTTAAAAAACGGTGATAAGTCACTTTTTTAAAGTGCTGTTGTAACTTCGAATGGTCACTAAATGAAGGATTGTAAGTGGAGGATTACCTGTAGTTAATAATTCCTATTTTTCTTTTCAGGAATCATATGATGGTCTGGACTTTTGTAGCCCAAATCTGATACCCTTAATGAATGAGTCTTCATTATTTACTAAGGCTTCAGTTAGCAGTACCACCAATGGCTCCATTGATCCCCTTGCTAGAATCCAGGCATGTATTTCACAATTACTGTCCCATCTTCTATTTATCCATTCAGTTTTCAACAATGCCCCGTTTCTTCCAATATTCAAAGGAGTAGAATGGGCAGGGTGATACAATGCCTAATCTTATCTTTTCTTTTTACTGTTGAAAATTCAAAGAGACTCAAGACAAAGATGTAAAGATGCCTTTACCAATGGCAAAGAAATAGGACTTTGAAGAGAGCGAGTCAAGATTGAGCACAAGCATTTCATATTAAAACATTTCATTGTCAATGCCACCAGTGGGCAGCCCATTCCAGGAATAGTTCTGATTCAGTGCATATGGTTTACTTTTTATTACAATATCCATGGATATGTTTTTGATTCATGAAAGAAAAATATATGAAGCATTCACGTGCCAATCTAAAGATCCATAGATGCATCTTCAGAAACAATAGTGTGATTTCTGTCTCCTTATGAGCAAGTTCATGTCCTCTTAACCAAGACTTCTGTTTTATTATCTTTAAAACAAACTTGGACAGAATAGGCCTTGTAGCAGAGGTTGCTTTTGAGGTGTGTACTTGTCCTCCATACATTGGGATATGTGACCACCATAACTGAATGATAGAAGTGGATGAATAATCAAATAGCTGTTCACAGTTGGTAATGATGTTTTTCCAGGGGCCAGTGAAGGGCAAAACTGAGACCAATCCAGCCATTGATTTCTGATCATTTGAGCCTCATTTAGTATTAATCTGAATCTGAATACCTTAAAGGTATTGATTATTTGAACAGCGCTGCTAGTGCAGTGGTTAGAATGCAGTATTGCAGGCTAACTCTGCCCAGAGTCTGAAGTTTGATCCCAATGGGCTCAAGGTTGGCTCAGCTTTCCATCCTTCCGAGGTCAGTAAAATGAGAACCCAGCTAGTTGGGCCAATATTCTGACTCTGTAAACTGCTTAGAGAGGATAGAAAGCACTACAGAGCAGTATATAAGTCTAAGTGCTGTTATTATCACTTTCCTTGGTCTTTTTTTTTTAAAGTAGAAGTTGTAGGTTTGAAAGTGTAGAAGCTCTGAGAAGCTACAACTGCAAATAATCCAATGGATAATGCAGCCTCCAAAGGATCAAGTTAGTGACCCATTTCCAAATGTTAGTTGAGAAATATATCATGAAATCTAATTTCTTAATTACACTGAAGTAAAAACAACCCTCTGGGGCCAGTTTTCACATTTCCACCACACTGCTTGAACTTGAAATCCATGCAAAAAATAGCTAGACCGAGTGGAAAACAAGCAGGGGTGCTGTTAAATGTGTGGCTTGGGGTAAAGTTTCTGAAATTGCCTACATGCCTTAGCAGATGGGCAGGGTAATGCACAATATGCTTTGCTAAAGCAAATTGGATTTGTATGAGTGAAATGCTTTGGAGATCAGGTTGTAACTCTCATTTCCAAACAGCCATGAGGACACGGAACCTCATTAGTGTAAAAAATTAGCACCTACCCCTCTCCTAGAAGAATGAAATATTTTAGGAAATATTAAAAAGGCAGAATATTTATATTTCCCTAAAGAGAGAAATGTGCTCTTGGAGACAGAAAGCAGCCCCCCACCTTTTTTAATAGCCCTGAGCAGATGTCAGCACTTAAATAGAGATAAAGAGATAGATAGCTCTATTCATAAGCAAATACCTTCACCCAAGATCCAACAAAGGTAGGATTAGCCCTCAGCCACAATAGGAATTGCTCAACACCCTTTCATTGCATCACCCTTAAACTTCAACCAAGCCTGGGAGCTCAGACAACCTACAGAGCCAGCTATGACCCCTACATAACCCCTACATGGCCCCATAGGAGTCTGACAACAGCCAATAGAATACATGTTCTTGCACAGGAACAGGAAGTTCAAGTGCAAAGCCCAAGAGAAGGTATAAAAACCCCTCACTCTCAACTCCATGTGGTCAGCTGCACCAGAACCTATGTGGTTCTGTTCATCATTAAATCATCTTTCCAATCAGCCTCCATGTTTCCAGTGCCTTTCTCCCGGCTTGGAACTGAACCAGATGGATATTTCTTCCAACACTATCAAGCAGTTATAAGAAAGTAATATAGCTTTGATCAATCAATATTCTGTGTGTGTACGTGTTGGTATACATACACATGTATATACACAAACACACACACACACACTAATATGGATACACACACACACACACTAGCACTTCCTCCAGTTCATTTTCAGCCTGACATGTTGTTCTGCAGACAGGTCCAAGGATATAGAATCTGAAATTGTTTTGGAAATATCCATCAATTCTGTTAACTTTAATGGGGAGTGAAGTATGTGTGAAGGGTTGCTTTCAGAGAAAGAAACATTGTGATAATAACAAATTTCAGAAAGCACAGAAACTGCTTGATATGCAACCAGGAAAATGCCAATATTCATCATCTCTGACTGTAAGGAACCTCACTAGGGACAGAAAGTTTGCTTTTTTTTTTTTTTGCTGGATATTGATCCGTAGAAACTTCTGAAAAAGAGGATACATATTATGGAGAATATCCAGTTCTCCTTCAGTACTGAAGGTGGTAAATAGTTATGACTTATGAATAGCGCAGAAGTGAACTGGGACAATGGGAAAAATATATGTCTATTGTGGGTCTCTTCGGGAAGAGAGTTCATATGCATTTCAGATCTATTAAAAATTACTTCCTCTTCAAAAGTGTAGTAACAAACATTGATGGTTATATAACCAGTGTGAAAACCTTTCTCTGGATTCAAATCTGAAGCCCGGTGAGGCTTTTCTAGCTCCCCTAATAAAACAAAAAGGCTGCAGTACACTAACATGCAATTAATGATGTTTGCTCCATAATCCAATTTGATTTGATCTAATTTTCCTCTACATATTTCTAACATCTTGTCTTTTCCCATAGTATAATGTCAGGAGCATGGCTTTGTGAGGGAACAATCAAATCAGGGGTATTTTTTTCTGCCCCCAACTTCCCACATGAATGCATGGTTCCTAAAGAAAAACTGTACATGGCCATATTAACAATTAACAATTCAGTTCATTAACTGACTCATTAACAGTTCATTTTCCAACAAACATATATAGCTTCTAAAGAACAATTTAAATTGTATTCAGCAGTATTAAGATTAAGTATAGTTAGCTTATTCTAGCTTTAGTCAGTAACCATAATTAAAATAAATCAGGGCTTAGCATAGCATGTAAATTCGGCCATAAATGTAATAGATATGGTGTTAGACTGATTGGTAAACTAATGGCTGAAGGAAACTCTCTGGGAGACATGACTGCAGTTATGTGTCTTACCCTAATCTACTCTATTGTATTATTGTTTGGGGAATAAAATTGGGAGTGGGAGTACCATATATACAGCCTTGAGTTCCTGAAGAAAAAGCAAAAATGAAACATAATAATGAAATATAATAAAATAAATCTTTATAATGATTTCTGTATACTGGGGGTAGGGGGGTGGAGGAGAACAACAGATGGCTCATTTTACAAATATTCTTAGTTTATTACACTAGAGTTGCATACAATGAATTATAATATTTCTCATATATACTGCTGTCACAGAGTTCTGCACAGATGAATATTCCTTTTTCTTCAATAAGCTGACTCTTTCAGCAGGGCCGTATGGAAACGATGAGGTAAGGAGGGAACTTAAAATGCATGGCAAGTGTTCATGTAATTGCTGGTTTATGTATAATGCTGCTACTACGTGTCTGTGTGTTTGTAAAAGCCATTTGAACATTGCATCATACCAAAAAATCAATTAATAACCACTACATTTTATTAAAAGCTAGAATACATCAATT
>JANHJO010002414.1:97794-111804 GCA_032468235.1 Pseudoxyrhopus heterurus | reverse complement strand
TAAACCGCTTAGAGAGGGTTGCAAGCCCTGATAGGCGGTATATAAATACAGTGCTATTGCTATTGCTATTGCTATATAATGAATATAAATAGAATTGTCAAAGTAATCGAAATAGTAGTAATACTGTGAAATAACAATGGAAATTAGGATGTTGGTCTTATATAAAAATAAGAGTAAATAAGAGTTTTATAAAAGATTGAATTAAGAAAACCTTAAAGTATAATTTGATGTAAATCCCTAGAATCTATAAAATGTATTAAGAAGTTAATGTTTTACCATAATGACAAATGTTATGTTTTGAACTTGTATGTTAAAAAAAACGCTCAGAAACTTTGTTTTGTGTAATGAGAGATTTTATGTAACAGAAAAATAATAAAAACTTATTAAAAAAAAATTCAGACGCTTGGCAACTGGCTTATATTTATGATGGTTGCAGTTTCCTGGAGTCATGTGATCCCCTTTTGAGACCTTCTGACAAGCAAAGTCAACGAGGAAGCCAGATTTACTTAACAACCATGTTATTAACTTAACAACTGCAATGATTCATTTAACAGTTGTGGCAAGAAAGGTCATAAAATGGGGCAAAATTCCTTAAAACAATCTCGCTTTTAGCAACATAAATTTTGGGTTCATTTGTGATTGTAAGTCGAGGATTACCTTTACTGAATATCCAGCTGACCAAATACCTCCTTCTGCAACAATCATTCTAGATCAGGATAGTCACTTCTGACATCCAGCCAGCATGTAGAGTGCCAAGGATTGGGGGAGTTATAGTCCAATATTTTTTTTTGAAAATAGATCTTAGATTGCCTACATCAATTCTAAAACTCCCACCTCTGATTGATTGGATAACTTGGGATATAGAACTGGTGCTCTATATTATTTGGTCTGCAGCTCTGACCAAATACTACCTCCCTTAACTTTTCAACAACTTTTCAACTATTAAGCACTGCCAATATTTTTCCCCAAATGAACAACTGCTTCCTCCTTAAAATGAGAAGGAAGTTTAAGCATCTCCACCTGTAGCTTATAAGCAGGAATGAACCAAAATTAAAACAGAGAAATATATATGTATGAAAGATTGATTGTTCTCAGGTATGTTTTGTTCTCTTATTGCAATGTTAAAAAAGATCAGGATATTCTTAGGTGATTCTTAGCATCAGTGGCCCATGTGGTTGATTTAACCATTTCTAACATGATCCACGTTTTCCTTTCCCAACACTGTATGAGAGGTGGGTCATACTTTTTTTGGAAAAAAAAAACTTGATTTAAATTAAAATAAATTTAAAGGAGAGGGAATGCCTTTTGTAAGGTCTGCTGAGTTAATGGATTCATAATGACTTCTAAAGCTTCACTTGGGGAAGAAATACTGTTCGTTCCATAATTGCATATAAATATACTCTCTCATAATCTAGGACAGCATGGCAAAAGGAAATCTACTAGCTTAATTATGAGCCTTTTTATTAGCTGAAACCCTGCTGTTTAAAAAAAAATATGGGGAGAGGGTAATCTTGTACTGTTTTCATCCAACAGAAGAAAGTGAATTGAAGTGGAAGAGAGGATAAGCATCTTAATATTAAATAAATTGTGAAAGATGCAATCAAATTATTTCTTTATACAGTTAGCCTTGGCTTCTGGCTTTCCATGAGGGCTCCAGGGCTAATCATTTCAAACAAATTTGGGAGGGGAAAAAAAGGCTTCCAAAAATATAAGAAGAAACAGATTACACAGAGTAAGACTCCATGGAAAATTCTCCCTGCATTTTTTATTGGATTAGCATGTAAGAAACAGGAGGGAGTCAATTGCACTAAATGCTATTTGGCGATAGGGAGTCACCTCATTTTGAAAAACAATGGCTATGTTTATGCTGGGTAGAACTATCAATGGGTCACAGGAGCTGCTAAGAAAGGAAAAAAGGAACTGCTAAAAAAGGGAAGGTTGGAAGGACTAGGAGGTGATCTCTTAAAGCCAATAGGACAGACCTAGCAGGAGAGCTGCATCTTAGCAACCTTATGGGAAAAGAATATGGGAGGATCAAACTTGATTAATAATCTGATGTACAGATTGTTGACTTACAACCATTGAACTAGTAACCGCTTGAAGTTACAACAGCACTGAAAAAAATGACTTGCAACTGGGCCTCACATTATGACCATTGTAGCATCCCCAGAGTCATGTGATCTAAATTCAGGGCTTAGCAATTGGCATGTTGTTAAATGAAAAAGGTCTTCTGCAGTCACGACATAAGCCTAAGGTTGAAAATCAGGCTTGTCAGATGTTACATTTTTTTCCTATTCTGCTCTACGGAGTGGAGAGTTGCTCTCTGACACAAAGCCATTGGAAGAGACTAGAAGCATTTGAAATGTGGATTTACAGACGGCTGTTAGGTATAAGCTGGCTTGACAAAATCAGAAATGAGGAGGAGATAAGCCACCAAGGGAAATAATCAAAACCATTAAAAAGCGAAATTTAGAATATTTTGGACATTTGATGCAACACCCAGAAAAATACAGCATAATTCACTTAATCCTCCAAGGAAAGAGAGAAGGCCAGTGGGGTCCAGGCAGCAGAAGAACATCATGACTTCAAAATCTAAGGGACTGGTCTGGACAAAACTCAGCAGCACTTTTTCGTGCGGCTGTTGATAAAAATAGGATCGCCAATGTCTGATGACGGATCTGTCACAAGCAGCAGCTCCTAAATTGTATCCGACTTTGCAACCACCCCCACCTGTCTCCCTGAGTTTGCCCAAATTCACATTCACTGCGTTGGTGACACTAACCACCTCATCTATGCCACTCCCTTCTCCTTTTGCCTTCAATCTTTCCCAGCATCAGAGTCTTTTCCAATGAATCCTCTTTCCGTTTGAGTTGTCTGAACTAAATGCATCAATATGGGTAGTCCTCGAGTCACGACCACAATTGAGCCCAAAATTTATGTTGCTATGTGAAATGTTTGTTAGGTGAGTTTGCCCTATTTTGCGATTTTTCTTGCCACAGTTCTTAAGTGAACCATTGCATTTGTTGAAGTTAGTAATGTTAAGTAGATCTGGATTCCCCACTGACTTTGTCAGAAGGTTGAAAAAAGGGATTGCATGACACCCGGGACACTGCAACCGTCGTAAATATGAACTACTTGCTGAGTAGTTTTGATCATGTGACCATGGGGATGCTGCAATGGTCGTGTGAGAAACGTTCATAAGTCACCTTTTTCAGTGCTGTTGTAACTTTGAGCAATCACTAAATGAACTGTTGTAAGTTAAGGACTACCTGTACTTTGATTTGGGAGAATCAATTTTGGATCATAACCTACACTCCTAATCTTTAGCTACCAAGACAAGGAGAGTGTATTGTAACAGTTTGGCTGGGATACTGAGGTTCAACAGCTTGTTTACCTATGGAGATTACAGGATGACTTTGGCCAGTCATGCAGGCAGGTAACCTACCTTAGACTGCCTGATTTTTAACTCTAAAAAGAGAGAATCCATAGAAACCACCTTGAATTCCCAGATGAAATGTAAAATGCAATTAACATTAAAATTTAAAAACATACTATTCTCCAACAAGCATACAACTACATTTGAGATCTTTTCAATTAACTGAGCAATAATTCTGTAAGATTCTAAAAATTAACCATAAAGACAATCAGCACATGGAATTGTCGATTCCCTTATTTTACCCTTGCTTTAGATATTGTGATTTTTTTTCCGTATGGCCCAAAGCAGAAAATATAGCTTCCTTTTTTCTCTGTGAAGCATACTATAATTTCATACATACATGTGTGTTTTGTCAGAATTCAGGGGATAGGATAAAGAGGGACTAGAGTAATAGTTCAGTCTACATGCCAATTCCATAGGAAGAACAGAGTGTACAAACTATCATACAAAATTCTCATTCTCAGAGGCTAACAAAAAAATATGTATGATCAATATACCAGAACCCTATAGTGCCAGATTCTCAAGCTACTTTTTGAACATAGGAGTAACGTTATATTATTGCTAAAGAACTTTGGATAATTGAAAAAGCCAAATATAAAAAGTTAATATTTTATTGATTACAGAAAGGCCTTTGTGTAGCCCATGTCAAGCGTGGAATTGGCTTAGGAAAATGAGAATCCCAGAACATTTTGTTGCCTGCATATGAAAACATTACCCAGAATAGGAAGCCACAGTCCAGGCAGAATATAGTGAAAGTCTGGCTCCAGACTGGCAAAAGAAAAAGGACAGACTGTATTTTCTCACTTATTCAACCTACATGCTGAATATAAATTGAAGAATCTGGATTAGAAAAGTAGGATTTTTTTTTAAATTAAACACAAATAACTGCTACTCTGCTGACACAACTGTGGTAAGTAAAAATGCAAATGTCCTGCAAGTTCCAGCAGTGAATAAATAAAACTGAGAATAAACAAAAAGACCAAACAAATTACAACACATACCACTCTCAGAATTGCCAAGGAAGATATTCAAGTGGGGGATAGTTTCTGCCTTTTAGGAACAACTGCCTTTTAGGGACAACTATCATCAGTCAAGAAATACACCCCCACAACCCCCAGAAACCAGACTATTACTCATGCTTGGCCTATGATCATCATCTTTTGGGTTTGTTTTGATTATTCATGTTGAAGACTGTGGCAAACTCTACTACAGGCAAGGTGTAAGTTCGTTTTTCAAATTATTTCAAAAACATTCCTTCAAAAGCTAACATTTGTAAAATATCCCTGGAGGCAGGGCAAGAAATAACCTATCCCAATGAAGACTACTGTAACCAGATTTGCAATGAGAAAATTGTTTTAATACAAAACTGAAAGAATATCAAAGTGCAAATATATCCTCATTTCCATTAGCTGAAATGGCACCAAGAGGGATGAAGGGAAGAAAACACATTTTGTGCACCTTTCCAGTTGTTCATGTCGAACAATTAGGCTTTCCCTTAAAATATCCTCCCCTCTCAAGCAAGTGTAACAAATGAGTAGAAAATATTACTCCAAGTAGTGTAACCTATTTCAGTCTTTCAGTGAAAGAACAGAAGGACCAGCTTCCTGTTTCAGTGACACCAAGAGCTAAAGATTGGTTCTAACTAAAATACAATTGCTTCATGGTCTCCAAACCCAAGGTGTCTTCACACACTTTCTGATAATGGAGCGAGGCCTCCTTGCTCACATCAGCAGACAAATCCACAACACGTGCAAAGGTCCTGTGGGGGGAAGAAGAGAAGGGGCAAAAAAAAAAAGCAGTTGAAGCAATTATATGAACAGGCTTCTAATTTCCTCAAAAGAATTTGTGAAAGTAATTAAAACGTTAATAGCATGGCCGCTTGAACCGATTTAAATTTCATTTAGTTCAGGTTCAGGCAATACAGTGCCTAGGGGCATCATACTACAGCTAGGCTCATTTGTCTGATCTGCAAAGGTTCTTTTTATAAATACAATTTAATTTACAAGTTAAATAGGAACGTGGCTTGATGCAAAACAAAACATGAATTATATTAAATGCATTAGTTTCATGCTGACTTTAATATGCACAAGTCCTCTTAGGATAGGCATCATGGGGTATAGATTATTTTCCAGTAAATGGGTGTTTTGTAAGTTACTATGCCCACCCTGGTTTCATGTATAGGCAAATCTGCCCTGTTAGCCATTTTGTCAGCATATCATCACATTCAAATGTATTTCCTCCGTGAAAGCATCTCATAAGGACTATGAACTGATAAGTGCACTGATGGGAGGCCATGGCTAAGCTGTGGAAGTTTAGGAGGCCAGTGGAAGGAATGCAAGTGAAAGAGCCCGATTAGCTAATGACCATCACTATTCTTGGATTACAAGTTACCTGGATTTGCAATTGTTTTAATCTAAATTTTCACTTCAATCAATTGAAGGATCATTTTAACTTATGAAAACAGGTGTGTTTCAACAGAAATTATAAAAACAAATACATACGAGGGAGCTACTATAATGGGAAAAGTCTAAACAGAAGCTGTCTTGTTCTTCAAATATTTCTACTCTCAATACAAAAGATGGGACTTATGAAACAAGCTATATTAGCGCCATGTGATCATCGCTGCATGGTTATATTCTGCAAATGAAAAATGCATACCGGTAGTTTCTTCTTACACATTTACAAGTACCTTGGTAGCTCTGCATCCAGCTTCAAAGATACTTCCTCTAGTTCCTTCATGACATCCAGCGCTTTGGCATTTTCTTCAAAGTTTTGTAGCAGAGCTTCATTAAAAACACACTGAATCGTAGCCAAGCCTTTCTGCAAATCAGCTATCTCATAAAAGTCAAAAGATGCAGCTGTTAGTGCACACAACGTAGTCAGATAACAGGTAGTCCTCGACTTACGACCACAATTGAGCCCAAAATTTCTTTTGTTAAGCGAAACATTTGTGAAGTGAGTTTTGGCCCATTTTACGACCTTATTTGCCCCAGTTGTAAAGTGAATTACTTCAGTTGATAAGTTAGTAACCTGGTTGTTAAGTGAGTCTGGCTTCCTTATTGACTTTGTCAGAAGGTCACAAAAGATGATCACATGATCCTAGCACAATGCAACGGACATAACTATGAACCAGTTGCCAAGTATCTGAAATCTGATCACATGACCATAGGGATGCTGCACAGGTCATAAGTCACTTTTTTCATTGCTGTTGTAACTTTGAACGGTCACTAAATGAACTGTTGTAAGTCGAGAACTACCTGTAGTGGTGTTGCTAATCAAACCTGGTTGCTTAGTTTAAACAAGCTTGCGAAGGATGACTTTCTGTATTAACTAAAACGGAATTACTTATGCATAAATCAGATTTTGAAGGGTTGTATATTGTATAAACTTCTTCTTAGTTTCATGCCTCTTTTTGCAAAATTGGGTTGTCAAGGGGCTCAAAACTTCTGTTAGCATGAGGTTCACTATAACCTTAACAATAAAATATTCTGTCATCAATAATAGAATTCAAGATGCACACGAATTCATACATATACAGGACCCATTCAAAAAATTCCCCAATATTTCCCAACAGACCACAGTCAGCTGTTAAGACAAATTCATGAGCCAGAGATTGGCCATCTGTTTGATAACATCATGATGACATTTTTGTACCTAGATATTGGCCCATGTCTTCTACGTAGATATTCTTCATGGGCAGTTCATGCCTAGTTGTGTCCAGGGCTGTGGCAAAGTGCTTATAGTCCTCCCTAAACTGGGCACATTGTTCAGAAACAGGTCCAAGTATTTCAAGCTGGAAAGCAAGTGGGTGGAGCAGGGAAAAAAGAGAGAGCATGATGATTAGTCACAAGAGGCAAATGATACAAGAACTGTGTATAGTTCCCCACAATATTTTTAACAACAAATTTCACTACAACTATATAAGTAATCTTTGACCTATGACCATTTGAAGTTATGATGATGATGAATGAATGGTGGTTATGCTCAGTCTCAGAGTTCTGGCTATCCTGTCCCATCCCCAGTGGTTCAATGATTGCAGTTTGGGCGTTCGGCAATTGGTTCACATCTAACAACCAGTTGCAGTGCCCTAAAATAATGTGATTACCATTTGCAACCTTCCCTGCTGGCTTCCCCAGGAAGTCAATAGGGAAACCAGCAGGGAAGGTCACAAATAACTGGGGTAAACCTTCACCACCTACCCCAGTTCTTCTGTGCATCTGCCATGCAAGCCACTTGTACACCCTCCGTGACCCTCACCATGCTTCCCTTACAACTTCCTGATCCTCTCACACGTACCCTGACACATTCTCCCCAACCCCTGCCTCTTGTGCATATTCTCATGCACCCTTCTTGACTAGGGCCTCTTCCACGTACTTTTGCATCTTTGTGTACCCTGCCTGACCCACTTCTCTCACACTCTCACATCCTCATGAACCCTACCCAACTGGCTCCCCCCTCCCACATCCCCTTACTACCTCCCTCACCTAGTAGCAGACATTTACCTGCCTTCCTGGGACTTGCAATTTCCTGCTGGCTTCTACACTGACTTGGTTTTAGGAAGCTGGTAAGAAGTTCCCTTGTCTAATAACTATAGGATTCAATTAATTATGGCAATTGAGACTGCAGGGATTGTTGTGTTAAGCAATAGCATCACACTTTATGACTGCAAATGCTAGTAACAAATTCCAGTCCCAATTACTGTTGTTGGCTGAGGACTACCTTTAATAGCAGGGGAAAAGTACCTTGCCTATTACTTCAGCAGCAAGACCATCTGCCTACTAACTGGGTCAAGGATACTAGGTTTCGTAATAACTATGATTATGCTATGATATGTAGTGTTTTCAATTCTCCTAAGAAAACATTTCCTGTTTAATCATTGCATTGGCTTGAAATAGTCATAGAACCAGAGGTAGAACCAAGGTCATTTAGCTGAATCTACCACTGAGTGCTAGATCAATAATGTAAAATGTTCCTTTAACAACCCTGGCTCAACAACTTTGATGACTATTAAGTTTGATTAAACCTAAGGGAGTACAGTATCTATATTTGAACAGAAAGTAACATTTGTAAAAAGTGTTTATTTATTATATGACTAAAGGCCAGCTTTAGTCGTGTCATAAGAAAACATACTAGAATGATTGTTCATTTATCAGCATGACTAATGAAAGGATTAGTCCTAATGCTTGAATAGGGAAACACTTCAGTCTATCAAAGATGACCATAATCATGGCACAGAAGATTAAAGGATCAAAATGATAAAAAGCCCAAGCACTAGTTCTGATGAAGATATTATGGAATATTGTTATTTGAAGATAATATTCCAGAGATCAAAAGAAAACAATTTGATCCAGTGTTTCCCATTCAAATAAGGAGTAAAATGGTAATATCTAGATAAAAGTGTATTAAAAATTGCTGATTGTAAATATAAAGACCAAAAAGGAATAACTCAATTCTTCATTCTTCTGCCACTCTTCAACTTTCTCTTCTACAACATCCTTAACATCTTAGAGAGGGTTGCAAGCCCTGATAGGCGGTATATAAATACAGTGCTATTGCTATTGCTATTATCAGTTTTTTAATTTCAACAGGTGAGAAGCAAGACTGGTCAACAGTTCTTATATCTGCATTTTGGACTACATTCCTATACACTCTGCTATTTCAATTATTCTTAAGACTAATTAGGGACAACATTTAGGATTATACATCTAATGTGCTGTATTTTTGCTAATGTGAAATGCCTGAAAGATTCTGGGAAGGAAAACTAAACCATCCAAAAAAGATGATTGATTCAGAGATATGCACAAGTTCTGGACATTAGGATCTAGAGATTAATAAAATTTGCTTAGGGCAACGGTCTTGTCCCTATTGATAAAGTAGGATGGGAATTAAAATTTGGCATATCTGGTAGTCTTCAGACAAAGTATATTTGCACTACATTTGGTATTTGCCCAAAATGTGTTTTATTCAGGTTGTATCTACTGTTTCATATTTAGCCTTCAGAAACAAAGCAGAACATAATTGTTCCACCTTTTGCATGGTATATTGCATTTATTTCAAACCTGGGGCAAAACGTTTGAAATAACATTTCTTCTTAGGTAAAACATTCCCTTTTCATCTCTTTTAACTGTTCTTTGTAAAATTGGGTTCCCTACTGATATATTTTACAATATATTTTATTACTGTTACTTTCTATAGTAAAGTATGTGGATTTCCATCTCTTCTGCAAATAAATAATTTCCATCTGTTGTGCAAAGGTGGTTTATAAATACAATACCTGACTGCATCTCCTTGGGCCCATACCACAACTCAGCTTGCTTACAAGAGTCATAGACTAACAGACCAGAGTTCTGAAGAGATACCTATACATTTTTCCTCTCCTCACATTTGGAGATGCGCACAGCCCCAAATTATTAAATATCAATCCTATTCTTCAACTATTCCAAATCAATTCTTTTGCTTCTGCTCTCTTTTCTTACAAGTCTATTTCTTAGTTTTGTTTTAGATTTAATCTGTACAGGTGATCCTCCTTTAAAGTCCAATTGTTCACCAACCAAACTTACAACAGTATTGAATGGGTGGTAGTTATAACTAGTCCTTGTAGTTATGGCAGTCACAGCATTCCATGGTCACATGATTGTGATCTGCAACTTTCCCCGCTGGCTTCTGACAAGCAAAGTCAATGGGGAAGCCAGCAGGAAGTCACAACTTGTAGTCAGGTGAGGCTCTTGCTTAACAACAGCAACTGTTAATGCTAAACAGTGCAAAATCAACTTATTTGTCAACTTATGAATGTCACTTAATGACAGATTTCTGGTGCTAATTAGCTCTAGTAAGCAAGGTTACATATATATTTAATGTGGGTGTAGCAATTTAGCTATTATTAAGTTAGTAAAAGCCCTCAAAAAAATAATGAAAAAAAATATCTAAATGAATTGACAAAAGTCCAGAATAGAAAAAAGGGAGACACCTGTATCCATTATGCCTGAAGTACAATGCAATAACAATGTATTATCCATCCATTTATAGAAAAATCATTTAATTAGGAATGCCGTATATATTTTCCAAATCCAAGCTTTCCTTAGGAAGCTATTGGTAGATATTTTACATTAATTTTGGTGTTTTCAACCTATTCCACATATATTTTGTAAAACTAAGCAAACCTGTTTCTCTAGTGCTTCAGAAAGCTCAGTCTCTTTCTTCAGATGTTGCAGTTTATGCTTCTTTTCATGTGCATTCTTCTGTAGTTTCTCCACTTCGTCACAGAGCACTAGCAAGTTTCTTTCCCCTTTCCCCTCCAGAAGGACAAGGTTTTTCTCCATCTGTTACAATAGAGCATCTCTAGGTTCAAAACTATTTCAAGATGTTTCCAAAGGTGTTTAATTTTTCTTTAAAGGTATCTTACATTTGTGCAGTTGAGCTACCGGTATTACCTTTATGGAGGCATAAGTTAACAGCAGCATCTGAGAGTCCAGCATCCCAATCAGATCATCTGAATCAGAGGTTGTCTAATAAAGAAGCAGATATATTGTTTGAAGTGAGTAGACCAAAAAGTGGTCACACACAATAGGACTGTGACTATTTTCCAATGGCTCCAGAGAAGGCAACTCGGATTAACCCATGGTAGATACATTGTTTTTTACAAATAGGAAGATTATAAAAAAAATTCAGCCCAAGAATCCAATTGTCTCTTATTCTCCTTTACTGCTGTATCACCTAATGTACCGTACAATTGCCCACTCTGGGTGCAGATATCCCTCCTCAAAATTAGAAGGTTTTTTTGTTAGAGATACTGAATAATCATCCTTGCAGTTAATATGATCGTGAAAATATCACAATTTAATGGCAGACTGCATGCCTTGTAGGCAAAGCAGCCTTTATATAATCCTTGGCATCTTTAGATGAGGCTGAAAATATTATCTCTGAAATCTGAAGAGTTTCTGCCAGTCAGGTACATGATGCTATATGCTGGATTAAATACTCATTTTATTTGACAAGTGGGGGGAAAGTCTTTTATGCAAGTAGTTTGTTTGGCTCAGTTTTAACTCCATAGCAGGGTCTTTTTTCTTCTGTTCATTACTTCTTGCAGGCATGCTCACCAGTTATTGGGTACAGAGAATGCTGATGTATTTTATTCATATCCCACTTTTATTATTATTATGATATATAACTCATAGATAATACTCTCTCCTTTGGTTGTCCTACAAAAATATATACTTAGCAAATTTGTACAGTCTTTAAGCATATAATCTGAAATATCACATTACATTTTAATGTCATATTAAATTTTAATACTTTAATTTTACTAAAATTTAATTTTATTAAAACTTAGATTTTTTTTCTAGGAGTCAAAGCAACAATACTTAAAATATTTAGAGAGATATAGACTTCACAAAGCACAATGAATATGGCTCACGTGTCTTTTATTGTATATATTATGGATATTGTAACAATCATACTATTTTAAAAAGTTTGATACAGTTCTTTTTCAATATTCACCAGCGGTTTAAATATTTGAACACCATTAAGATGGCCCAGCTGTGGTACCCCAAAGGCACATTCAGCCTTATAAATACATAACCCACAGCAGACGATTCTGGGAAGGCTACCATCAAGAAGTAACCTCTAGTAGCCTTTTTTAATTTCACACTTCCCCTTTTATTTATTAGATTCATGGGTTGCTCCATCATGATTTTGGGCAGTATACAATACAAAACTATGTAAATTGGTGACACAGAGAACTCAGGAAACAACACCCCCCCTCTCCCCACAAAAAACCTCCACTACCAACAGAATCCAAGCAACGAATCATCCCATAACAAATCTGCCACCTACTGTAGCCCAAGGCCTGGAGAAAAGCCAAGTTTAAGAACTCATTTAAATAAGGCCAGGGTGGTAACCAAGCAGATCTCTGGGAGAATGTGATTCCAGAGTGGCAGGTGCCATGACAGAGAAGGCCTGCTTCCTGGGTCCTATTAAGTATCACCATTTCATTAAGAGAACCCAAAGCAGGCAAAAATTATGGAAGAACAACAGTGTTTCTCATATGATCTCATGATATGCCATGTTATAGGTGACAACCAGCACCTTGACTTGCACATACTAGTAACTAGTGCAGCTAACAAAACAGAGACATTGCAATAGGGATATTGTGGCATGAACATAATTGCCCATGCTGCTGCTTTCTGGTTTTCCAAATGGTTTTCAAGGCAGCTCCCATACAGAGCACACTGCAATAGTCCAAATCCAGTGAAGCATCTACGTTAGTGACCAATATAACGTATTACAGCAATATTTCTCCTCATGAACTATGCTGAATAAATTTCTCACATAGCACCAACTAAAGGAAGGAGTCTCTAGAAAGAAGGCCAATGTGAAATATCTGCCATTATCACGAACACAGTGGAAATGAGATATAAAGGCAATAGGCTGGCATATGACAGCTCAGTCCCAGGAAAGAATTCATCTGATTAGGGTATCAAGAGCTGCCATCTCAGTAAAATTACTCATTCAAGGTTCACTTTTTAGCCAACAATGAAGTTGCTTTACTTACTGTGACCTTCTTTTTTTTGGAAAAGCCTTTTATATTGAGCTTTGAAACTGGTGTCTTATAGCAGCTTTTTTCTGAAAGTAAAAAAGGCAATCAAAGACAGTTGGATAAAGGAATGAGGTCAATTACCTGTGTCCTAATATTTTTCAGCTACTTACTGAGAATCTATGGGTAGAAAATTTTGCTTTAAAAAAGTTGAAGGCATGAATGATCTATACTAAACTGCTTCTTTGGCATTTTAACAACATAGAGGGAATTCTAACAAGCGCTCATATTCCATTCTGTATCTTGATTTAAAAAAAAATAGGAACCATCAAGTCTTTTCTCAGAAAGCAGGAAAATGGAGATACAATAAAAGATATGAACTGGATTCCATATTACCAAAAGGCAAAATTCAGGGATGCAAAGTCATGTTAGATATACCAGCAGTGCCTTGGAATGGCTATGTAAGAAAAGCAAATATTAATTGATCCAAACAGCTAATTTAGATTTGATCTACGCATTCTCTTTAAATAATCTGAAGTTACATTAAGATACGTGATCTTGAGTGTCCACAATTCAATTTAAAAATGGCTTTTGTATAATTTTTGGAATAAAATCATAAGCCTATTTTATTGCAACTAAACTTACATTCAAGAATATAACTCAAGAGCATACATACCATTAATAGCTGAAACCTCCAGTTCAGGTCGAGTACTTTCATGGCTATCCAGAAAGGTTGACTGTAATATAGTAGGTGTAACTTCTGTAGAAAAAGGAGTGAAGAACAGGTTTTTCCTTTGGAATTCTGATTACTTTAATTAGGCCAAAGTAAGGAACCCATGTTTGACTAAATAATTGAACTGACTCAAAGAAACTTTGGGGTTGTATCCCAGCAGTAGAATGATTATTGATTCAAGTGGACATTGACACCCTGTGCACCATGTGACTTTTAATACACTTCTTCACATATATTTATTTATTTATTTGTTGGAATTTCTATGCCGCCCCATTCCCAGAGGACTCCGGGCGGCTCACAACAAACAAT
>JANHJO010002413.1:73729-84501 GCA_032468235.1 Pseudoxyrhopus heterurus | reverse complement strand
AACATCTCCAAGAAAACCACCAAGCAGAGGGACGGAGGGAGGAAGGGGGAGAGAGAGAGAGAGAGAGAGAGAAAGCAAGCTTGTCTCCTGGAGTTGTAGGTGCCCCATCACTGGAGGTTTTTAAGAAGAGGTTGGGCAACCCTTTGTCTGAGATGGTCTGAAGCCTCATGCCTTGGGTAGGGGGCCGGACTAGAGGGCCCCCAAAGGTCCCTTCCACCCCTAGGAGATTCTATGAAATCAAGCATCAACAGGACTTTAAAGGACGCTGGTGTTTATTCCACCAGGGAGCGGATCCTCCAGAAGCCGCCTGGTTTGAAAAGGAAGGCAAGATGGCCACGGGGACATCAAAAGCTTGAGATTCCCCCATCAAACCCTAAACCATTTGGGCGAAAAGGAACTTAATTTGCAAAAAGAAAAACTCCAGAAAGAGACACAGAGTCGATGGGCAAATCTTGTGGTTTTCAGAAGCCAGGCTTGCATTTCCCCAAGGCAGAGACGAAGCGAGAGGCAAAGACATGGGGATTTTTTTTTCTCTTCCCTCCAGGGTATTTTTAATTTTTTGGTCAACCCAGTTGTTTGGGGGGGGGGAGAAGGGCCAAGCCCCCCCTTCCCCCACTTTCTCCTCCAGTGACTGATCTGCTCTATTTCGAGGGACGCTGCCACGGCCTGCCTGCCGAAAGACAGAGAGAAGGCGAGAGTGACATTGAGTGGAACTTGAGGTTTTATGTAAAGCGCCTTTTGACTCAAACCCCGATTCTCACCCGGACGACTGAAATAGCAAGAGAGCATTCAAAACCAGCCTCTCAGATCTGCAGGAGGGAAACTGGGGGGGGGGGGAGCAGTGGAGATCAGAAAATTTTTGGCAAGTCACAAGTTGCCTACTTCCGGTATCACTTTATTTGATAGAGGTGTCTCTGCAAACAATCATCCTGTGCATATTCAAAGTTGTCATATTTGACATGAATATTTAGAGGAATGGCAATATTAGCTTTGTGTACTATGGGATCCTATCCCAAATACAGAAAGCCTATTAATCAAAGAAGTTGGGGGAACTATACAATACTTAATTATCTTGTGTTATTATCTGTAACTGTGCAGTTGTAAAGATTTAAATATCTTGCTTTGGCTCAAAGGGAGGTTTCAGGGTAGTATATTTAAAATGAGACATTCAGTTCAAAAAGGCCATGTAAAGTCCAGTCCCAATACATTAAAATCAGCTAAGAAAGCCCAAATATAAAATGTCTAGATGAATTAAACTGCCAATGTAAGCAGAAGTTAATATTTCTCAAGGTACAAATACTGTGTTATTTCCTCTACACTCTAAAATGAAATATGTTTGGGAAAAGGAACTCCTTCTTGAGAGCTATGCATTTCTAAGCAACAAACCTTTCAACAACAATTATGGTTCAATGGGCACCTGGGGCCTAGGTTTGGGAATCTTATCTTTAGAATACCAGATACCTTCTGATCTGCTCTAAAATACTCTTTTCATGTTTCTCAAGTCATAAATCTCATCTGTTTCAGCCTAGGGCTCTTGAATGCATTGCAATTCCATCCAGCACAGGTGACATATTCATAGATGAAGGGTGTCAAACTCGATTTCATTGAGGGCCACATCAGGATTGTGTTTACCCTTGGGGGGCCAGGGTAGGCGTGGTCACCTCAACATCACTTGTGTTGGGGGCGTCTGTGGTGGCCTGAGTGCTCTGCCAGTGAAAACAGGCTCCCGAGCTCCGTTTTTGGCTGCAGTGGCCTCCTGCAACCATCAGGAGGCCGCATGCAACCCTCCCAAACTCCATTTTCACTGGCAGAGGCACTGCAGGCTGATCCTTCACTGTTTCCAGGGCAGCCCTGCAGGCCAGATCTAAGCACCCTGCTGGTCAGATCTGGCCCCTGGGCCTTGAGTTTGACATCCCTGTCTTAGATGAAACTGCCTAAGTGTACATTCTTCGGTTACACATAGTAAAGTTACTTATGACTTTCCCTTCTTACTTTCCCTTCTTTACTAGAACAGCTTTCCCAACTTGGCAATTTCAGCAACTGTTAGAATGCAGAGTATGTGCTTTGCTGGGGAATTCTAGGAGCTGGTGTGCTAGAAGGCATTAGATAGAGCAAAAGTGTGCTGGAGGTTTTGTTTAAATAAGAAAGGTTCATTATGATCGTGTGATGTGGTGCTCAGGAGATGCTATTGCGGGAGAAAAGCCTTGCCCATGCTAAGTTGTGACTGCAAATGACATACACTTAGCTGACAAGGAAGCAGCTAAGTTGGGTGTTGTACAGTACATTCTGCTTCAATTGAACAAGATAAGAAAAGGCAGGCCTGGCTGTGGGATGAGTCACTGTAGGCAACTAACCTTCTATAGCATGGCCTATAAATCCAATGAATACTTTACCAGGCATGTTATTAAATGCATTACACTTTGATGGGGATATAGAAAACCATTCTTTTAGAGGTTTCATTATTTTACACAGACAATATATTCTTTACTCCTTTGGAGAACAATGCCAAGAGGTTTTAATCAGAAAAGAAGATTGTACATTTTTCTTGCTGGATTAAAAAAAAAATGGCTAGAGTAAATGGTGGGAGATTATGTCATACTTATTCAGCTTTGCTATAAGTACTTTGAAAATGCACATGTAAAAGTAGATCCTTTTCTCTATTGTTGCACAGAAAAGTCAGTGCATATAATTTTCTTTGCTATTTAATATAGCAGGTGAAATTGAACAAAAGATTTGGGTATCATTTTTGCCTAAATGAATTGCATATTCCATTTAAGAAAATGAAGCTGATACTCGTTAAATTTCAACCAAATGTAGCTAGAAATATACATATTCTTTACACCTCTATTTTTTCTCCCTACATAGGTGCTGAGAGTGTGTAAGATTTGAATGGAAAAAACATGAAGAGTTTGAAAGCCAAGTTCAGGAAGAGTGATGTAAGTATTCAGTGGCTCAGTTTGGCTAACTCTCATCTGTTTTCACTTCCATTCCACATTCTTTTGCTTCCAAGATGATAAAACCGAAGGTTAATAAACTACAATGGCAGGAGTGGCAAGGCTTGTAAAAGGAGGCTGGAAGGAGTAATACGATGACAAATTGCTTCTGTTCTAGACAAATATTATGAATTAATTGTTAGGATGAAATCACGGGCCACCTAGCCAACTTTAGTTGATCTCAAAAAGCTTAGTTATATCAGACCTGGTTAATTCTTGAACAGGAGACTTAGCTGACATGGAAGCAACCAAAATAACACATGACTGAGCAAGATTAGGAAGTCAAGAAAATGTCCTTGAAGAAAGCAGCAGTAAACCGTTTCTATATTGTTGCCAAAAAAAATCTATATCCACCAAGAATTAAACTTGATACGAAGGAGACTTTTATTGGAGAGTGGATAAGTTGTATTCATGTTGAGATGTGAAAAAGGTGTATTTGTGTTGGCTTGAATAGCTCAGCAAACTAGGACTTCCCTTTAAACTAATCCACTTCAGTAGTTAATCTGAAAAAAGCTACTATTACTCAACTGAACTTTGCTACCCATTACACCAGGATATAGTCTTAACTATTGAGGACTGCATGTTTGAGGAATATATAGTCCTTCCCTATATACAGTCATAGTGTATAGATTGTATAATGTATGTGCACTAGATTCAATGTGATACCTTTAACCAGGGGGAAAGTCCTCTACTTGAATCCCTGAAAAACTGCTGCTTTTCAGCAGCCCACAGTTGATTGGGTTTCCACATCTTGCTTACTCTTAACTCATGGTGTACAGATCATAATGGATGGCTCTCGGTCCAATCCGAGTGCAACACTCAATGGCTTAGCTTAGTTTCTGAATTCGTTTGCATCAGGGTCACTCCCCTTAGGCTTCTCTGGATTATTTTAAATGAAGAGCAGGAGTTACATATTTAAAAGTTATGCAGAAAAAACTACATTGGTAGAAGACCACGTTTCTGTTGGTCCAGTTTTTCTTGTGTTTATCCTTTTAAGAACAACTGGTAGGAATCAGCCATTCTTGTTGCAGAAGCTGATAATGTCCACGATTGGCTTTCTTTCATATCTGGAAGACTCAGTTTTGACAATTGCTGGTGTTTCATCTTCTACATGTCATAAGACTATCGAGGAAGGCCTGGGAAAATTGATTCCTCTGCATTGTACCTCAACACGTCATCCTGTTAATGCCTTGGTTCTAGCCGTCTGCCTCAGCGTGTCAGGAAGCAGCCATCCTCTTAGATCAAGCATTGATTAAAAGGAGGGTTGTGTTGAAATTTCACTCGATCATCAGACTCCTTTAGATGGCTATAACTGTGGTTTATTGGATGGTCCTTTGTAAAAGGAAACTGATGGGCCATATGTGCTGCTGGGGCTATGACAAAAGCTGCTTTCCAAATTGTTGCTATGCATCTCAGGCATTCTGTAACTTTCAGCTTTTTTATTTTGAGTAGGAGCAACACTTTTGCGTTCATTCATGTGGACTCTCTCTGGATGACAGTTTTTTATAGCTAAAGAGGAAAAAGAATGTCTTGGGTCTGCAGGAAGACTGTTTAGTGATAATAAAGGCTGTTTTTTTCCCCTTGTGTCACAGATTGATGCTTCCTTGCAAGTTTTTGGCATTCGTCCCTGCCAAACATTGTCTAGCTCTAAGAATTCAGCCAAAGTTCTTCAAAAGGCTTTTTTTTTTCTTGTTGGCTTATTAAAAAAGCAGTAATCCAGTGATTCCAGCTTGGGTGAAATGCTAAACAACCAATGAATAGAGATCCCTATTGTTTGTTCTTCCTGCTAAGTCATGTACATGATAAAACCATGGAGCCAAGCACATTTGCTTCTTCGAAGTATCTCAGGCTGGTTGGGATGAGGTTCTGGCACTATTTTTTTGTAAATAATTTTTGGGATGCTATTTTCTTAGTTTAAGGAAAAGTCAAAACCCGCTGATTCAGTTAAATTAACTTGATTGATTGTTTGCTTTCTTTGAAATGTCTGGAGAAGAAGGCTTTCAACAAACAAAAAGGGTATTTTCTGGTCTGTTCCCATGCCTGGTATTTGTAAAATTTTGTGGTTTCTAAGTTAAAAGGAAAAGAAATAAGGAATTATATCAGTCTGGGCAATGTTGTCTGTTTTTTAAAAAAAATAAAGCATTTTAATATCCTATAAAAGTTACTCCCATAGTTATCTGTTGCTATTTTTCCAGCTTCTTTCTAATTCCTCTTCTTAGTTGATATTTTCCTGTAGTCCTTGGCATATAACCTGCTCCTTTTCATATCTGCTTGTAATCGGACCTAAACTGAAACATCTGCATATAGTTTCCAAGTTGACTCTTTCCTCCACTTTCCTATTTCCCCCCCCCCTTTTTTTTCCCCTTTAGATTGTAAAGATTGTAAAAGAGGTCTTTCTCCTTATCTCCAACCCTAAAGAATGTAGATAACATGCATTATAGAAACGAACAACATTAGCACATGCAGGGTAGTAACTTGACACCCAGACACCAGGGTCCCCCCAAAATCTCCAAATCTCAATGGATTCTTATTCCACCTCTACTTTCTTTAAACAAAACGAAACGAAATTAAAATGAAAAAAAAATGCGTTGAATAGAAGCATGTTGCATGCTGGCTATCTGTAGCAACTTTATTTGCCCAAATACCTCAGGATTCCACAGAGCTTTCACTGGGATAGAAGAAAGCATCTAGGACTATTTTCCCTCTGGTGAATTAATGAATGGTCAATCTGATAAGTGACCTTCTTCCTTGGGACTCGCCATGCTGTAATGGTATGTGTGAATGACCTTGGGAAACATTTCAGAAAGGACCCTCTTATCCGGAGGGTCTTGCCACCCTGCTGCTGTGACTGCCACAGTGCCATCTCTGTTCATTTAGAGGCATCTTAGTCCTCAAATTTCCTCCCCCAGAAACCCTCACTATCTCTAACTTTATTGTAAGGTTCCGTTAACACATTCTTGCAAGACTGAAAATATTTCTTTCCTCCTTTCCTTTTGCTTTCCAGAAAACTAGGGAGAGTCCCTTCTGAAATGTTCCCCTCCTTCCGTGGGTGGAGATATTTTTTACAAGGTTGTTGTCCAATCTCTGGGCTCTTCTCTCCGTCTCCCAAAATCATTTCCTCATACTTATACGCTTCCTCAAACACATGCTTATAATGGCTCCCATTTTGTGAGTAGGCCCATCTCCATGACAACCATTTGTGACTGTGCTCTCAACAGGCTAACAAAATTCCAAATCTACTATAATTCATAAGTTTGCCTACTCTATATATAAACATCTTGAAAAAAAAATGCAATCTCTCATTCCCTGACATTTTCATTTAAAAGGAATCTTTGCAAATGAAGCTTAGTGAAAATGTCATAGAAATTGGTAAAAGCAAATCCAGTTGTGGTTTATCAACAAGCTTTTTGAGAAGGAACCTGTAGTTTGTTACATTTACCCTTTTGAGTGAAAGAAAAGTTATAAATCAAATGAAGTCAGTGTTACAGATTTCTACATATGTAACTGCAGTGGCATTATCAGGATCTAGTTGAGTTCTGATTGTTTACTTGGGTTGGCATGAAACAGCAGGATTAATTTCATTGAAAATTGTTTGGACTGAAATTGAGAGGAGTGGGAAAGACTTGAGTTCATATATTGCTTTTAAATCATAATAAAATTGACTTGTTTGGGTTTAGTGTATTGTTGAATATACCAACCACAGCCCGTTGCGATTAATTCAGTAACCATACTTAGGCAAATGATGACTTAGTGCTATACAGGAACCCAATCGGATAGAAATTAGGAACAACGATCAGGTAAATAGTCCTATCTTAACTCTCTTCAGTGTGGTGCCCTCAAGATATGTTAGGACTATAATTTTCCAAATTCCAGGCTAACATAGAAGAAGCTTGGAATTGTGGCCTTAACTCATCTCAAGGTCAACAGCTTGGAGAAGAATGCCTTATCTAGCATTTTATTCCATCTATGTCCAACCAGATGCTTCAGGTAACCCAACAGCCACTCTATATCTATCCTCAATATGTCATACTGCCTCTTGCTCTAGAGTTTATGATATAGGTACTGATAAGAAATAGGACAGAGAAGAAAATTTATATTGATGAAATTCAGGCTGATTTTTCCTTGCACTCTTTTGTTCGCTCCTTAGTGGTATTATCTAAAGAGCAAGATTGTGCTTTTGCATAAACATCCCAACATCGTTCGAATCCAAGGAATAGCCAGAGAAAGCTGCATATCTTTGAGGTTAAACACAGAGCTATCCAAGCACACTTTGAAGCTAGTCCAAATTCTGATTTTTAAATACTTGAAACGCTTTTGAACTTAGATAATAGTGACTAACTTATTATCATTGGCTTTTAAATTCTGTGATATATTGTAGACTTGGAATAATGCCCGTAGCAAATATTTGAGCTTCTTTCAGCTACCTTTCAATGGAGGTAGTACTATTGCTTTAAGCAGTGGTAAAACATTTATATATTTCATTCACCATGTACTGTTTTGTCATAAACGTGTTAATTCAAATTCTGTTAAGTTCATTCTGGGTGATGAATTTATAGAACCTTGGTTGCTTCGTCTTTGGGAGAATCCCAAGGGTTCAAATATTGTTTTAATAGATACTGACTGTGAAATTTTCTTGTGTTCTAGTCATATTTCTATATAAAGATTGTTTTTCTTCTGTTGGAGGGTGTCATCTGTCTCTGCTAGACAAAATCACTCTTCTGAAGAGAGGTAGTCAGACATATGAGTCTGGAGAGTGATAAAAATAGTTATAACTGTTAGGTCTTTTCTGGAGTTTTACATGTTTTCTAGCTCATTGAGAGGTTGAGTCATCCACGTGTGTGGTCTTTCTTATCCATTAACTTGAGAATAAAAACAAAGAGTTTTGCATTTGGAATTGAGTTACCATAATTTGTTGCTCTACGGCAGTGATAGTCACACTGTGATTTGAGACCACCATGCGGTCTGCTGCAGTCTCTCTACCTGCATCAGCTAAATGATCTGCTCATTTTTCCCTCCTACCCAAATGTATGATCTGGCTGGACAAAATCATTCAACAACTCAACTCCCCTCTTTCTCATACCTATCAGCTGGGCAGAAGAAAATCTGCAATTGTTGGTAATGGTTCAGGAAAATAAATCAGTGGCTGAAAACTTGTACATTGACGCATGTATTTGATTATACAATGTGGGTGTCTTACTAAAATTCTGAAAACATTGATGATACTGTTAGCAACTTTGAGGCCACAAACTTTGCTAAGTTGTAATGGTATGCAAGAATGACCTTGTGAGGCTGGGCTGAAGATCTGGCCAAAGAGACTACTTAAAGAATGGTCATATAAGAGACAGCATAGTTTGTAGCTGGATAATGTGTGAGGTAGGGGGCTCAAAAAGACCCTCTAATTTCTCGAACCTATCTAGTCCACCTGGTAAGGCTGACATGTTCTCTACAAAGCGTCTCTGGATCTAGTCTCCTAAGATCAATCCGACATACCATTATACAAGTAGAAGTATATAAATTTACACAGGCAACACCAAAGGAAAACTGTAAGTAGGAAGTGCAATTATGAATGTTAAAAAATGGAATTCAGTTGAACAGGAGATCCAATTGCTTCTAGTCCCTTTGTATTCAAGAGATTTCTATTGATGAATGTTCTTGACCAGCAAATTGTTTATTATTATGGCAAGGATTGTTATTTAAATGAGGACGTGAACTTGTACTTTGATGTGGAAAAGGGCAGAGCCAGAACTAATAGACCCAAACGATAGGGAAGTACATTCAAGGTAGGTATTAGAAGGAATTTCCTGATAGTAGAAGCTGCCAACCAGTGGAATAGCTTGCTTTAGTACATTCTTCTTCATTGGAACTCATGAAGAGAGACTGAATAGCTATCCATCCAAACTATTTTAGCAGATCCTGCAATGGATGGCATTGGATTAGATGATTGCGAAGTAAATGATTCTGATCTTTTCCTGAAAAATATGAACATAAAGATGGAAATTGGGCAAGAGCAAGGAATTAATTGCATTGCCTTGCATTTTCTGAATATTAATAAATATGGTTGGAGAAAGTCTATGAACTACTCTGTCTAGTGTGCTACTCCAGTTGTATACTTCAAGGTCAAGTTAGAAATATACAATGCTGCTTTGCCACATACTGATAGTATGTTAAATATTATGGGTGAACTTAGCCAGTTATATATGGTACCTACATGGTTCAGAGAAAAATAGTCTATCTTGCTCTACTGTATGAGCAACGTGCAAGGTAGTCCTTGACATACAACCATTGATTTAATTACAGTTCAAAGATATGACAAACTTGAAAAAAAAATAACTTACAACCTCTACTCACATTTATGACTGTTACACCAACCTCTTGGTCATGTGATCTAATTCAGATGCTTGACAACTGGCTTGCATTTACAACTGGTTGCAGCATCTGCAGTCACGTGATTACAGTTTGAGACATTTTTTGCTGATTTCCAACAAAACATGCGCATTGGGAAAGGTTTGCTTAACAACCGCCATAATTGTTGTAAAATCAGGTTCAACTTGACTTAACAACTGTAGTGACTTACAATGGAAATTCCCATTCCAGTTGTGGTTATAAATCAAGGACTAGCAGTAGATACTTACATGTTGAATCCAGCGGTAGTGGTTATTTTTATTGTCACATCATTCTCATATCTCTTTGAAGTAAGCACTACATTTGGAGGGCCAAATGTAATCACAGAGCCTATTTTGTTCTACAGGAAACTTTCACAAAAATAGCAGAGAGAAAAAAAAGCCATGCTCAGGCCAAGGACATGAAAATCTGTTTCTAGTATGTAATTTTCACTCAGCAGTCTTAACTGAAGAGTAGGAGAGAGAGAAAAAATGTTCTTTGTTTAACAGGAGAAACAAATTTCCCCTCCCACCCTCGCTTGATATGAGAGCAAGAGTCTGAAGGACAGCTGGCTCTGATCTTATCGACACCTCTTATAAAAGACTTCCTTTTAATCCAGCCAGAATAAATTTCTTGGTTTTTATTTACTGAAGATTGGACTTGATTTATTAAAACAGCTCCTGGCCTTAAAAGATTCCAATGTTATGTAGGTGAAATAAATCTGTAGTCCCCCAATCTGGTATAGAAAGGAAGCTGATTATATTTGAGAAATACAACTTTCCGGTGGTGGGAGGAAAATGAGAAAATATAAGACAAACAAATCATTAGTCAAATGAATCAAATTGGGTTGTAAAAAGCTTTCATTGAAACACTTTAGTGCAGACTTTTCAGCTCAGTTGCCCTAAGCATAAGTCATATTTTAAAGCAGCAGTCACCAACTGGTGGTCCGTGGACCACTGGTGGTCCGCGAGGAAATTTTGGTGGTCCGCAGAAAATTATTTCCATTTTTTATATTGCACTAAATCGGGGGTCCTCAAACTACAGTCCCTGGGCCGGATAAGTGCAATGAATGTGTTGCTGCAGAGAGCCTCCCCTTCGGGGTCTTTTTGTGCGGGTCGGAGGGGGGGCAGAAATTCTGACTTGGGGTCTGCTTCAGCCTCCTGGTGCGGGGCTTTGGGCGAAGGCTGGAGGGAAGCACCACTGGTGGCGAAGAGCCGGAGGGCCTTGTTCCAGTATGACTGCATCATGGCCTGGAACTGGCTGACCATCTCAGCCCGCTGAGCCTCCAGGCACCGGGACCTGGCCGTGCATTCCCGCAGATCTTCCCTCTGCTTGGAAAGCCTATGCTCGTAGTCCTCAGTGAGGTGCTTCTGCTGAGCCTCCTTCTCGGTCAGATCC
>JANHJO010002412.1:328026-338182 GCA_032468235.1 Pseudoxyrhopus heterurus | reverse complement strand
TATGCAATCCAGTTTTAGTACAAACTAGTAGCTAGTATGTGAATGAAATCAGCATTAATCCATATAATTTATGTATTGTATGGGGAAAAATTACCCATTTCATTATGTGAATATTAATATTCTTGTGAAAAATCATACCATATATAACACAATATAATTAAATGTGAACTGGCTTCTACCCAACAACAATTTTTGTCCTTTTCTCACCAGTAACATACCATAGGTTTCAAAAGATAATTGTTGTGAGCTCCATTTGTAATAATAACAGTAAATATTCCTGGTGTGATATTGAAATATAATGACATGCCTGACAAATAGCTATTACTCATTAAGCTTCATAGCATATATACATCTGAAATAATTTCTTACAAACAGATTTAAGAGATGTGCTTTCCAGATTAAGTGAGCTAGCCTTACGTAGTGTACATAAAAGTATCACTGTGAGAGCCTAGTATGTTTTGATTGCAGTCTTGGTGTGGCAAACATGAATTGACCTGCCAGGAATTGACTTTGCTTTCAAATCCAACCTAAAATCATCAGCGCATGTTCCCACAGTGCCACTCTGTAAATCATCTGTGATTTCATTTTTGGAGTCTGGCTAGCCAGCCGGCATAGTTTGGAGTCTCTTTCAGGCTTAAGGAACTACAGTTTTCTTCCCCAGATTTCAACTTATGTCCAGTTGATAATTAGCTCATAACCAAGAGCCAGTATTTGGTTTTAAAGGAGGTGGGAATATTAAAACAAATTCACCAACAACCAGCACTATTTATCTACCTAGATTTGAATCCATTGATCTCACCTATATTCTCCCTTTCCCCCCCCCTTGTGCTCTAAACAGTAAATCCAGGAGTTACTGTTACAGATTATAAAGAATAGAAGCTGAACTTGTATGCAATTATACTGTTGCATGTGTATTTATTGCTTCCAGATAAGCTCAGGAGATTTTGCATAAAAAGGCATGTACATTAACAAAGAGGCAAAGCCAAGCAACTTTGCCTTGGAATCCTTCGTCTATAGTTCAATCTTTGCCTGCCTAGGAGTGACAGGATCAGGGAAGAATTTTCTGTGACTAATTAGGTTTCAACTTGCCAGAGAGAAAATGGACATTGGCAGACTATTGTAGAATGGTGAAGCTGAGTTTGAACTAGATTGAACTTAATTTCCTTTTCACTGAAAGGAAAGAAAGATTAATGAAATATCCCCAAATCCATCCTGTTAGTTTTTATTAAATCAGCAAATGAAATTTAAGCTCCAATTCTGTTATAAAATCTTTTCCTGTAGATTGAGTTTCAGCAAATGCAAGTGAAATAGACGTGCTTCTCTGTCTCAGGGTTTTAGATATGAAAATTACATTATTTCCATCAACAGTAACATTTCTTTAGTCAAATGCCATGTAAAAAAACTAATCATTCCTCAGAATAAAGGTACAAACGTTGCCTACTTGGTTAAACGGTCATACATTTTGTTTTTGTTTCTTTCTTTAAAGAAAATCTTGCCTCTGTGTTTTCCAACTTGCTTGCTGATTTTAAAACTCTCTCGAATAAAAACATTATTTGCTTTCATGCTTATAAAAAATGCCTTGGTTTAATTGGAATGCAGGTTAATTCATTTCGACCACAGGAAGAATTGTATCCTCTTTGAGTTACATGTGCAAAGAAAACTCAAAGAAAGTTAGAAGATGCCATTTCTGTAGATTAGGAATAATCTTATATACAAACATACTGTCGAGCACCGATCCGGGGCTCACCATACCTGGTGGGGGGACTCGAATGAGGCAGCTGTACGCTGACGGAGAGGATGGAGTGACGAAAGAGCCAAGTGCGAGCATGGCTGGACTTCCAGGTGCCGTAACCCACCATAACCTACCCTGTACGTACCGGTGGGAAGAAACTTCCTGGCAGACGCCCTGTTGCGGATACCCCAATATAACAGCCGCCGTGAGGAGGTGATCCATGCAATCATTCCCCCCCTCAAAAAGCTGCCCAAGTGATGGTGAAAGGTCTGAGGAGTGGCCTATTATATGATATACAGGCTGCATTGTCCACTGATCCCTGGTACGAAGAAAACCAACAAATACTAACAAAGGGAACGTTTTGCGTGGAAGGGTAGCAAATTGTACATTCTAGGGGCACTGAGACCCAAGGTGTTACAACAGTGTCAGGACGTTAAACAAGCCGGCCATTTTGGATTCCTCAAACTTTACACCTTACCAAACACTAGTTCTGGTGGCCTCGAATAAAGGTGGAAATAGAGGAATACATGAAGAGCTGTCCGATCTGTGCAACTATGAAACATCACCTAGGAAAACCTCCAGGGCTCCTGCAGTCGGTGGCTGATCCATCCCAGCCTTGGAGGAGATAGCCATGGACTTTATCGTGGAACTGCCAGACAGTAAAGGGCACATAGTAATATGGACAGTCATTGACTTTTTTTTCCAAACAAGCCCATTTTGTGCTTTGTGTTGGACTGCCATCAGTGAGACGCCTAGCAAAACTGTTTGTGTCACACGTCTACCGTCTCCATGGAGTACCATGATGTATTATCTCAGACCGTGGGGTACAGTTCACTGCCAAGTTCTGGTGAGAGTTCGTCTGCCACATAGGTTCCTCTCAGGGGTTGAGTTCAGTGTTCCATCCCAGCACCAACGGGGCCTCCAAAAGAGCAAATGCCATGGTGGAATGATACTTAAGGTGTTACGTGACCTATCAGCAAACGGATTGGGCGGATCTCCTTCCGTTTGTGGAGGTGGCGTACAACAATGCAGTGCACAGCAGCACTGGCCTCACCCCTTTTCTAGTAGTTACTGGGATGGATTTTGTACCTATTTCTGAGTGGCCTCAGGACCCTTCACACTCCAATACTCCAAGTGAATGGGCACAGGAAATACAGAGCGTCTAGGGCACTGTAAAGGTGGCATTAAGAAAAGCGGCTGAGATCCATAAAACATAGGCTGACCAGAGACTTGCCTTCACAAGCCATTCCAGGTGGGGGATCGGGTACACCTGTCAACTAAGTACCTCAAGTTAAAAGTACCATGCAAAAAGTTAGCCCCGAAATACCTGGGCCCATTCAAATTGTTCAGGTAATCAGTCCTGTTATGGTAGAGTTAAAACTCCCATCCTTGCTAGGCAGGGCTCACCCCGTGTTCCATAGCAGCCTCCTGAAACCTGTGGAAGACTATAACATCAGACCTGTTCCATCCCTGCTGGGTCCAGTAAGAGGGGACCAGTATGAAATAGATCAGATATTAGACTCCCGGCTCCATAGGGGCAGACTACAGTGCCTGGTACAGTGGAAAGGCTACCCTTCCACTGATGCATCGTGGGTGGCAGAACGGGATGTGACGGCACTACGGCTAATCAGAAGGTTCCATCAGCAACACCCGCACAAGCCGAAGGGGGGGGGATACAGGCTGTATGGCTTTCTCTAATATCTCTGTCCCCTGTCTTCCAGGTGTGACCCTGGTAGAGGGGAGTCGCCTGTCGAGCCCTGATCCAGGGTTCATCATACCTGGGCGGATGGGGACCAGAATGAGGCAGTTGCATGCTGACGGAGAGGATGGAACGATTGGACAGCCAAGTGCGAGCACGGCTGGACTTCCGGGTGCCGTAACCCACCACCACTCGTCAGCTGGCCGCTCGTCAGCTGGCCACTCCACAGCTGATGGTTCCCGGCCCAAACCTCCAGTCAGGAGGAAGGGCTGCTGCAGCTGTTACAAGATATCTGGGGCTGCTGCCTCATCTGTGGCTGCTTGCTTGACAGAATGGGACTCCTGCTGCTATCTGAAAATGCGGAAACCGGAACATGGCTACGGACAGGGAGGGAGATGAGCCAGCAGGGAGGTTGTTCTGGATGTTGGGTGACTAGGGAGGGGTGTGGCTTGGTGTTGGGTGTCTGGGGGGTGTGGCTGGGTGTGGGTGTGGTGGTGGTTAGCATAATAAAATGCGCTGGAAGGCTGTAGCTTCCAGCACTGACTTTGCAAGGAATTTCAATGTTCTCACTCACTGTGTACCAAGGCACCGGACTGAGAGTAAAGACTGGTTGCTGCTAAGGTGTTGTGCTCTTTTTTGCATGAGCTGTGATTGGTTATTCCCTTGGTCTGGCCTTGGACCTTTGAGACATACACTGTACTGGCTCTGATATTAGAATGAAGTTAATAGGGATGCTATGAAAAGCAACTAATGATTAATTATTGACTTAATGTTACATTTTTACTACTGTATCAAAGAGAATGAGAGGCACTTACTAAAATTTCTGTCACCGGAGTCAAAATAATTTGGGCAACATATACCTTGACTACTTCATTTCAGGTTGCAAAGTAACTTACTTGCAGCCATATTCTTAATAAATCAAAGAGAAGTCAACACCTTGCTATGCTCAGGATTTTCTGTTCACAGTTCTATAATGATGCTTAAAGCCACATTGAGTTCAATGATCTCCTGTCTGTAACTCTTAAATATACAGGAATGTAAGGCAAGCAAATCTATGACTCCAGGTGCAGGAGCCTAAACTCAGAAGAAAGACATCTTCTGCAATGCCAGATAAACAAGTCTTTAATAGTTCTCACATTCTAATATTTTATATTTCTGGTTTTATGATGTTGTAAGCTGCTCCGAGCCGCTTGACAGGGAGATGGGCAGCATATAAATTTAATAAGTAATTAAATAGAACAGGCATGCTCATTATCTTAAAGATCTTAACCACCAGACAGAGTCATAATGGAAGAAGTGTTCTGCAAATAGCAAGACATAACCATTTAAAGCAGTGTTTCTCAAACTTGGCAACTTTAAGATGTGTGGATTTCAATTCCCAGAATTCCCCAGCCAGCCATGCTGATTTAGAACTTTCAGGGTTAACACCAACACCTAACATTCTGCCCCAGAAGCTGTACTTTAAAGTGAGAAAAAAAAGAAAAGCAAGAGACATTAAAAGGATAAGAAAAAAATATATGAAAAAGTTATGGAAAAAGAATAACTTCCAACTTTCTTCAATACAGATACACGTATAAAATAACCTCTTACTCCAAGTTTAAACAAAAATAAAGGCATAACATCACAAATAAAAGCAATAACAGTACACCAAATTTCTATAATCAAAACAAATCTAGTCCCCCGATCCCCAAATCAGAGAACTATGTTTTACAAAAGTAAATCTGTCAGATTTCTGTATGCCCAATGTAGCAATCTAGACTTTTTTCCCCACTAAAATCAATTTTGCACTTGCTCAATCATTGCCCTTCATATATTTGAGGATGAGGTCTTAGCATAAAATTTAGAGCCTAACCCTTGTTTCCTTTCTCTGTCTCAAATTAAACCTTGTGGGATTGGGGATATTCTTTTTCTTTTTTGGCTTAGTCTATAACAACATGGAATAGATTAACTAATGCTGCCACTGAATTTAAAACATTAACACTGTCTCCTTCAAGCCACAGTACAAAGATCAGTGCTATGAGATGGCATAACATTTTTATAGTGGTTGCCAAGAAAATAGATGCAGCCAATGTTCCTGAGCCCATCCTCTGGAACTGATTATATTTAATCCTTTAGAAAATGTATAAATAAAATGATGCCAAGACTGATGGATAAACTGGGGCACCTACTCAAGTTTCTAATATATTGCTTGCTCCCTCTCCCTCTCTCTCTCTCTCTTTCTTTTGCTCCCTCTAACCATTTTCTCTCTCTCTTTTCAGAAAAGTAACTTAAGCTAGCAGTCATATAAAGGAATCAAACTATATAAATGAATGTTTTAGAGCATGTCACAGCAAAGACACAAATGCTTGACGACTACTAGAACTACAGGTGTATATGTAACACACACACGCACACACACACAAATCCCAATGCCAAGTATTTAAGCCTTTCTTTTTAGGGCCATTATTTTTGTTCCTATGAAAAACCATACTTAGCAGGAACACCAGAGGTGTTTACACTTGGTATTAACGTCTTAGTCACTACCTTAATCACAGAGCCCCAATCTAGGAGTAGTAATTAATTACCTTAATGAAAAAGTTTGTTGGGGGGACTGAGGGGGTGGGTGGAGATTGGCCTGTAGAGAAATCTCAATAGGAGGATAATTAGTTTTACATACTACCATTCTCTGCAGTGAGGCCTGATTCTGGAGCTCTTAATTTGGCCCCATGTTTCTATTCAAGTTAAAAGGAGTTTAGGCTGCCCAAATCCCCCTTTAGCTTGGAGATTCCAGACCACCAACTGTGATGATCAGGTCTTTTTAGTTGTACACTAGGTGACGCATCAATTTGTTTTGTTCGTCTTGATTCAAATACATTAAAAATCATCATTTTTAAAGAAAATCAAAACCATGGAAGAGGCTGCAAATATTTTATTCTGCTCAGAACAGCAGCTGCATCTTTAGAACAGATGGATTTTGCAAATCCCTCTACCAATATATTAAGTAGGAGCAAGGTTATTTAAAACAGCTGGACACAAACTCTTTTTACAAATAATAAATTATATTAAATGTCGTTCTCTTGATGGTCAGGTCAAGCAATGTGCTATACATGCAGAGCTATATTTCTGAAGCAGCTTATCAAAATTCTTGCTACTTGGGAACAATACTTGTGGGGGCATTAATTCTACCTCCCCCCCCCCACACGGGCGCGCACACACACACACCCCCACACACACATGGAAGAAGGGAAGACAAGGCAGGCATCCAGGCTCCCCAAGATGACAACTACCAATGGGCCCACAGATAGATCTCTAGGTACCCAACGCTCTTCCTTCCCTATTTGACTTTCTATACCTTTAGAACAATATTTTAATTTTAAAAAATGAAAAGTTGTCACATTACAAAGCCAAGTGCTAGACTCAGGATTATCTTTATTTCCAAGTTTATTTGTGTATAGTCCTCTGCTTTTGGGAAACTCTGCTCATCTGCCCACCAAAAGAGCAAAGGCATAGAGGAGACAGTGAATATCATATACACAAGGAAAGTAGAGAATGTGACAGACAACATATTGGTAAATTGTGCTTTAGAACTGCTCATGTCTCCCATGGCTGTCATTTCGTTAGTGGGGAAACCACCAACATCTATTCTTCAAGTCTAATGACATGTTCTCAAATTTCAAACATTACCATCGGGGGCTCTTAAGGCAGACAACGAAGTGGTTTGATATGTTTTCAGATTGATAAACTCATTTTCTGGCTGTGGTTTCTTCAAAGGTTGGTACACCAAGCCTCCAGAGATACTTTACCAACTTTACCATATTTCAATTGACCTGCATGGTGGCTAAAGCCCTTCCAGCTTGTAGCTTATCAACATTCTTGCTACTTAGGACAATACTTGTGGGGGCATTAATTCTACCTCCCCCGCCCACACATACACACACAGAAGAAGGGAAGACAAGGCAAGTATCTAGGCTCCCCAAGATTTATTTGCTTGTTGATTTTTGTAAGGTAGTAAGGCTAGGTTTAGCAGCTGTATGTTCATATCTCTTCTCTCTTTTCAACAGATTTTTCAGATTCTCTTTTGCATAAGTTAAGCACCTGAACCTTCTCCTTATGAATCTTATCCCTACCACTCCATATTGATCTTAATTCTAACAGCAACATGTTTTAAAAATATATTAAATTATTGGATAGTACTTTTCAGGATATATGGGGCAGAGTGGCAGAAACATATGCTGCAGTGTAGCCTTCTCGACTCAACTCTTCTGATGTCACCTCTATGGAAAATATACATTTAGCTGACTGGATTTTCTACTTTGTGTAATTAGAAATTCTCCTATAGTGAGGAGTCCTGAGCACCATAAATCTCCTTCAGTTGAATGATGCCCATTGTCCGACACAAGTTAGAGAGCCAGAACTAAATGTTCCTCTGTTCCAGGTTCCAAATCTAGTAGGCTAGCCAGGTTTTGCTATTGTATTGTGTGTGAATTGTCCTAGTTAGTTTTTTCTTTTCCTCTATAACTAATTACAACGTTGCATGGTACCTGAATGCTTTTTGTACTATCAACCTGTGTATGATCTGTCTCTTCCGATTATCCCCTCCCCTGCTTTGTGATATTTTGTGTACTTTATATGACAAAGGAGGGTCAAATATTTACGTGGAATAATAATGGGATTGCAAGCGCATTCCAGCTGTCCAATTCTCAGCCTTTGTAATTTGATTTCTTTTACTTAAATGTCTGGATAGCTCAGCAACAGTTGTAACTTTCATTAAGCAAGGAAATGAATTGCACCCAAGTAGAGAAGGTGTCAGGTTTTGTCTGTGTAAAAGAGTTTTGCATTGGAGAAGCAGAAAATAATCTCTTGTCACTTAGGTGGCCATTCACACATGATGAGTAGCAGAAAAGAAGCAAACAAGCAGCAGTCTCTTCAGTTGAATGATGCTCCTGTAAGAGTTAATTAGAATTTGCTTATTCTGTTATTATAAATAAAGGAAAATGGTGGGAATCTCAAAGTCAATTGGAAGAAGAGTAGTAATTTCTACCAAATTCCTCAAAAAGATTTTAGGATTTCTTAAGCTGCATCTCTTATCTAGGCTACACATGTGACCTATTTTAGAGAGGACAGTTGTCTGTTTCAAGTCATCTTTCATATCAAGAATTGATTAGCCCAAGTCTGGTATTTAATATTTCTGATATTAAATCATCAGAAAGAAGAACCAAAAGCCTTGTTGTTGCCCATCAAGAGTTACTACCTTAGTAGACTGAGTGTTCTGTTTTGTTGACTAGAGTCTTCTCCACTGCAATGAGGCATCTTAAATTTCCAATGTAAATTATTTTGAAGATTTTATGTTTCTCTCTTCTCCCACAGTATGCGTATTGAAAGATTATGCAAATCTGGTCCCCCCCTCCTCAAATAATCCCTATTCTATTTCATGTTTTTTTTCAGTCTGATTCTTTTCAGCATGTTCACTGAAGAAGGAAATGTTTTCTGGATGGAGTGTTTCATGAATGAATGTTCCTCATAAGAGCAAGACAAATGTTTATTTTTGTTGAAAGCTGTTACATTAGGACAGAAGATATGATTGATGTCTTCTTTATCAGAACAGAAAGTATGTTTCTTCTTTCAGGTGAGGAAATGTTTCTTGTTTGGAAAAAAAAAATTCACATAGGTGAGATCTACCACCCTTATTTATTTATTTAATTTATATGCCACAGATCTCATCCAAAATGATTCTTTTTTATATTTTAAAAATAAGAATTTTAAAGATGACATATAGCGTAAGAGATGATAGCTTAAATTACAAGGATTCAGTTCAGAGCCGAATCAAGGTTTAAGAGCTAATGTTCTGGGGACTCAAATCAGTTCTGTGAAATATAAGTCATGGAATACATACTATGTTATTGTTTATTTGTTTTTGTTCCTGCAAGTAACTTTTGATTCCTAACAACTGCCTGTACTAGTTTCTGCAGTTTTCTTGACAAGTTTTTGAAATTGGTTTGCAACTGCCACTTTCTCAGGGCTGAGACAGCTGGCTTTGTGCCTAAGGGAGGACTAGAACTCACAGTGTCCTGTTTCTAGCGTGGTGCCTTAACCATTGTACCAACCTGGATCTCTGTAGAAGTAAGAAAACTAGATAAAACAGCTATAATCTCAATCTGACATATACAAAATTCTGAACTCCACCTAAATATAAACATAATGCTAATAAGAGAACATCCCCTAAGCAGTGAAAGGACAGATCATCAAGAACATGGGTCACAACTTCAAGCCGACAGGAGGAAAGTACTGTTAGAAATGATTACTTCACAGAAAGCGTAGTGGAAGCTCGGAACCAACTTTCAGCAGAGGTAATGGGTCAATCATCAGTAACTGAATTTAAACATGCTTGGGATAAATACATGTTCATCACCCAACAAAAATAAAATAATTAAAAAATAAATTAATTAAAAAGAAAATAAAAAAACAAATAAACTCAAAGGGCAGCCTTGATGGACCACTAGGTCTTTTTCTGTTGTCAGTTTTCTATGTTTCTATAATATACCATTATTTCCATGATTATATGGAACTAGCTGATAACCCGGCATTGCCCAGGTATAGTGGGGCGTGACAGTATTAGTAGGTGTATGTGTGATGCTGTTTTCTTTCCTTTTCCTTTCCTTTCCTTTCATTCTTTCCTTTTCCTTTTCCTTTTCCTTTTCCTTTTCCTTTTCCTTTTCCTTTCCTTTCTTCCCTTCCCGTCCCGTCCC